>JAODLI010038341.1:0-18315 GCA_027575585.1 Percopsis omiscomaycus | reverse complement strand
GAATACCTTACCTGTCCAGCAGAAAACAGGCAACTTCGGCGTCGCTTTGAAAACATTTATCCCTCATTTAGAGCCTTCCATCTGGGAAAAGCCACACCGATGTTTACCCGTGATTTCTGCCTTCGCTCCCGTATTCGTCTGGCTTCATCATGCTTTCGCTTGAAAGCAGATTCACCCTCTGTCGGCTCTTGAGCTAAATAATAGCTGTGGTCCTCCATTTGTCCAAAATTCCACTTCAAATAAAGGAGAGGACTTCTACTACTACCTAGTAGTTAAAAACGTACAACTTCTTCTTCTTCTGCTGCTTCTTTTTCTGCTGCTTCTCTTTCAAGGTAGTGACGAAACGCGCTCTGTAGAGCCGTTTGTTTGGGCTACTGTAGAAACATGACGACGCAACAGGGCGACGTCCATAGAGGGGGTGCCCGCGGTTATATAGATAGAAATGGCTGATTCAAAGGTAATGAAAATATAATGATTTATTATATAAGGTCTTTATACACCACTGAAAACATAGTTATGGATCTTATATTGCATTTCTGTCACTAGATCCTCTGGACACTGGACCTTTAAATGTATTATTATTACTTTCTTGGACGAGTACAACAACCATCCATGTGCATACAAATACTGTATGTAGGCCTACAGTATGTATACAGAGCTTTTTAAGGGAAATCAACTTATAGAGGCTGCAGAACACCAAATAATCACCCCAGGTAGTTTGGAAACACAACTGTCTGAGTGTGAAAAGGTCTGGTGCACTCGCTGGTTTCAACCAATTAGCATTGTTGTTTTGGATCAAAGCTCCAAGAGGAGCGCCCCTGCCACACTTATGCACTTACAGGTTCTGGGGGCTGGGGGCGCTATAACACGATTGAGATGTGTCTTTTTATTATACAATATACAATGGCAAGCAATGCCCATAAGGGAAACCACTGGCTGCTGTTTTCTTCTCTCTTGGCCTTCCCAGAAGAGGGTCCCGTCAAACACATAACCCGATCCAACGGTCCATATCTAGTGAGGTTCAGTGAGAACCCCGCAGTTTAACAATATATATTGTCCCTCAATGACCCTCATGTCCTGTTTCATCCCAGCTGGACTTCTGGCTACACCCGGTCTCCACTGAGCTGCCCGTGGACATCCGTGTCCCCTACCCCAGCCTGAGTGCTGTAGAGGATTACCTCCGCGTCAATCAGATCCCCTTCACTGTCCTGATCAACAACCTGCAGGTGGGTTACAGGCAGCACAGGCTGTGGGAGCTGGTACAGCTGGTGTAACAGTGATATGTGTGTGCGTGCGTGTGTGAGTAGGAGCTTCTGGATGAGGAGAGAGCCGAGATGGAGGAAAACAGGATGTTGGAGCGGGAGACCAGGAGCTTCAACTTTGGAGCTTATCACCCTCTGGAGACGGTAGTCTGTCTGTCTGTCTGTCTGTCACACACACACACATACACACACACTACCATTTATTTTCTACTATAAATGATTCAAGCGTTATCCTGCTGAATCTCTGCCATTCCATCACATTACATTATGGTCTGTATTATATGGTATCCCCTACAGATCTACAGCTGGATGGACTCCCTGGTGGCTCAGCACCCAGACCTGGTGTCCAAGGTAGAGATCGGATACTCCTACGAGAACAGGCCCATGTACGTGCTCAAGGTAAGTAGATCAACTTCACGGACCAACTAACACGTCTGTCTACTGTAGGCAACGTGTGTGTTTGTACAGTATGTACACACCCTGTGTCTTTGATTTCTTACGCTTTTAACGCTTCTGTGTTCAGTTCAGCACTGGGGGGAACAAGCGTCCTGCCATCTGGATTGATACCGGCATCCACTCCAGGGAGTGGGTGTCCCAGGCCACAGGGGTGTGGACAGCTAACAAGGTCGGACAGCGCTACTAAAGTTTAGAGATTGTTTTGTTTTGTTGATATCCTACAAAGCTGTGTATTTGCACCTTCTTAAACATTAATCATTAAGATATTGTACTAGGCAAAAGGTACATAGGGAAAAATAGTTAGGTAGCATCAATAGGATGGTAGCATCAAATGAATGCAAAATGTAATGGCAAATTATTAATAAAAAAATTAGTGTAAATGTACCATAAATCAATATGTTATAACTAGGCAGTGACAACATTAAAGAGTAACGCAAGACATTGGAGGGAGGTGAATACCAGCAGAGACACATTTCTGTTCACATGTTAAGAATATGGCTTGCATTCTTGCATTTCATAAGTGAATATGTAAATAAGTGGATAAGATAAGATATGCCTTTATTTATCCCTGAGGGGTCACTGAGACTTCCATTGTTTAAGGTATAAGTTTTAATCCAAAATGTAAATATATTGCATATTGAATTAAAACATTACATTTGATTCTGCAAACCTGAGAACACACTCAGTACCAGTAGAGAAGGGGATGCGCTTGTTAGACACGTTTATGTCTATGTTTATGAAAATACTGGCCCGGTTCTGGGCTGCACAAGATTATGAAGGACTTAATGAGGTATTCCTCCAACTAACCACTGAGTCTCTACCGCTATGTATTGTGGATCAGATTGCCACCGACTACGGCACAGACGTGTCGCTGACCTCCCTTCTGAACACCATGGACATCTACATGCTCCTCCTGGCCAACCCAGACGGCTATGTTTACACCCACACCAAAGTAGGAGTGCCGTGGCTTGTTGCTGTAGCGTCCATGTGACACGTAACATGACGACAGTGAAACCCAGCTCTTTACTGACTCAAACTGGATGTCACACACAGGACCGCATGTGGCGTAAGACACGCTCCACCAACCCTGGGTCCGTATGCCGTGGCGTGGACCCCAACCGGAACTGGGATGCAGGCTTTGGAGGCGAGTTTTGCTAAACAATACTGTGTACTGGTTGTGTTTGTGTGTGTGTGTGTGTGTGTGTGTGTGTGTGTGTGTGTGATGGCTGAAACGTTTCCTGTTTGTACTGTATGTGATGTCCTATCGTACTAAAGTGTCACTAACACTGTGTTAGTGTGAATGCTTGCTGTGCACCAGTGTCACCAAGACTAGTTGGGGGCAGGATAGTCTAGTGGTCTGGGTGTTCCACTCCCAGCCAGAAGGTTGTGGGTTCCAGCCCCGGATTTGGCCCACCTGTAAGCATCCTTGAGCAAGATGTCTAAGCCCTATCTGCTCCTTGTAATACTTGTTATTGTACTAACTGTAAGTTGCTTTGGATAAAAGTGTCCGCTAAATGACCTGACTGTAATTGCTCGATTCCTCTTTGTTGTACCTGCTCATTACGTTCCTCCTGGTGTTCTGGTATGTTCTGGTCCAGGCCCCGGAGCCAGCAGCAACCCCTGCTCTGAGTCCTACCACGGCCCCTCTGCCCACTCCGAGGTCGAGGTGAAGAACGTGGTCAACCTGATCAAGAGCCACGGGAACTTCAAGTCCTTCATCTCCGTCCATGCCTATTCCCAGCTGCTCATGTACCCTTATGGCTACACCTGCAAAGCCGTGTCCATGCAGGCCGAGTTGGTACGGGAGGGCCAATTACTTAATTATTTTTCGTTAGCTGGGTTGTTTGCTTGGTCATTAGCATGACATTAGCTAGCTTTGTCATTCAGTTTTCCAGCCCAGTCTTGGGATCCAAGCCCCAGGGGGCCTTACAGCCATCCCGTCTTATCATTAGGCTATTACGTTACCCTGATGCACCATTTCCTCTCCTAATATGTCCTGATTCTGTGGGGTTTCCATTCAGGACTCCGTTGGCAGAGCTGCGGTGGAGAAACTCACTTCCCTCTATGGCACTATGTACAAGGTCGGAAGCATCTGCACAATCATCTGTAAGTGCCATGTGTCCCTGTGTTAGAACTTCAAGGCACGGTACTGTTTTAGCCTGCAAATGGGATGAATTGCTGAAATGTAAAAATGATAAACATTATTAACAAGTAATGAATAGTGACAAACTATTCAGTATATGACAATAATAATTCTACAATAGTTATTAGAGTAAATACATTTACATTTACAGCATTTATCCGAAGCGACTTACAATTACTACATTTGTCAATAGCTGAATAGGTTAGGTCATTGTAAGCAAACAACATTAGTTGGTACAGTAATTGTGATACTATACAGTCACATACAGTACATGCATGTGTACCATAAAGTATATATAGTATAGAAAATAGTATAATAGCAATGTTACAATCTCCTCCCCTCAGACCAAGCCAGTGGTGGCAGCATCGACTGGTCCTACAACATGGGCATCAAATACTCTTTCGCCTTTGAGCTGAGAGACACTGGTCGCTATGGTTTCATCCTGCCGGCCAATCAGATTATCCCGACGGCCTCTGAAACCTGGCTTGCCCTGAAGCACATCATGGAGTACGTCCACGACCATCCTTATTAATAACGATGTGTGAATGTTGGCCTACCGCTGTGAATGCAACCAATAAAGACTGGGTTTCAACGTGTGGCATTTCGTACAGTAAAATTATTTTATAAACATGTTTTAAAACGAGTTAAAACAAGTGCACCCTTTTGAAGAAGAAATGTCGATGTCCTGTTCCACAATAAAGTGGCAAAATGTGAGATTAAACACCTTATGTCAAGCGCTGCTGTCTGGGGTGCTGATAATTTTATCATCTTAAAACTGGGATAATGTGTGTATAATTGTATATACAAAAAGTCTGTCTATCTTTTTTACTTTAATTTTTTTTAACACAGAAAGTAATTGTAATAAATGTCCATTATGTAAATGTAACTAAACTTAAAATTTATTATAAATAAAGTTTATGATATAATAATGTCAAACCACAGTGGGAACGGAAAAAAACTGCAGGTTTCCCGCCTAAGCAGGTTGAGGATTCGCTCAGACAAATATATTTTGTTCCTGGAGAAAGGCGTTTAAAATGGGCTTTTTGAGAGAAATACATATTGAAAACTTTAAGTCATGGAGAGGCAAGAAGGTCATCGGGCCATTCATGAGATTTAGTTGTATTATTGGCACCAATGGCTCTGGTAAGTGCTCTTTAATTGACTTCCCTCTACTTTTACAGAGACAAGTTGGTGTGTGTACGGGCTAAATTAGCTTAATTGGCTGGAGGAGTAGATTAGCCACAGCTATTCTTTGCTTTTCTGCCTTTTTATTTTCCACAAAGGACTATAATTAATTGTAATTTTGGAAATTAACGTCAATTCCAGGGAAATCCAATGTCATGGACGCCATTAGTTTCGTTATGGGGGAACGGGCCTCGTCGCTGAGGGTGAAGCACACCCGGGATCTGATCCATGGCGCACACATCGGCAAGCCCGTGACCGAAAGGGCGAGAGTCGCCATGATATACTGCGACGAAGGCGGCGACGAGGTCTCCTTCTCTCGGAGCATCTCCGGTCAGTTTGGAAAATTGCCTGACTTGACTTTCCATGAGAGAAAAAAGCAAACGGCATTTTATTGTTTCTATCACCTACATGCATATTCATATTCTTTATAAGCTTATACGACAGAGAGGGAAAACTTTATACAATGTAATTCCACCATAAGGATCATAAACCAGATCCGTGAATCTCATGTGAATTTTCATGTTACGCATGTATAATGGTTATTTCTTGAGGAAATTCAATATTTTATTTTAAACAGAAAACCGCCATACTTTACTATAAATCTATTACAAGGTTACAAGAAAAATAAATTACCTTTTGCCTAATATGCAATGGTTGGATCATGGACATCAATTTATACACGTAGACTTAAACATTGCATGACATATATTTGTCTAATATGTGTGTATATAGTGTATGGCTCAGATTTTTGGATCCCGGTATAATTTCAGGTCACTGAATGCTTAATGCTAAACCTGAATTAGGTTTAAAAAAAAAACAGCAGGTTGCAGCCCACTGGAACCTTAATTGGATTTTTGTGTTCTATTTGAATGTCATCTTGTGAAGAAATGTGCACTCCAGTGTTTTGTATTGTGCTGAAATGTGTTTTCCTGTGTCTATCTGCAAACCTGTTACTGTTGTCCGCCAGGTCACACTAGAAAATAAGATTTTGAATATCAATGTGTTTTTGAAGGTTGAATACAAAAAGAAAACAACATTTTGACGTTGCTATGTGTTGTGTATTGGATTTTTCAGGTGACTCCTCTGAATATCGCGTTAATGACAAACTTGTTACCCTGGTCAGCTACAGGAAGGAACTGCAAGAGATTGGCATTGTAACCACTGCTAGAAATTGTCTGGTATTCCAGGTAAACACGCAACAAGCCCCAGTAACACGGATAGGAAACAATTGCAAGGTGAAACAAAATGTATTATTTGGGATAGCATTGATGCAGAAACATTAGACTGAGGAAAATGAACTGGCACATAATCTATCCAATCTATCTAGCTATCTAATTATTTCACCTTCCACTGCCACTTGCTTGAGATACCACTTGTTTCTTGGGATATGTGACTGGTTTGTTTTTGTGAAATTAAATTGAAGGTGTATAAATATATAATCCAAAGCATATACATATACATACATACATATATCTTAAATTATACACTACAACCATTTGGTACTACTGTAATACTACTACCAGTAGAAATCATCTTTCTAGACATGTACTGTATGTTTTTGAGAACGGAAGATCTGGGGCCCGTTTCACAAAGATAGACTTAGACTATGGCTTAGATATAGTAGATAGTCAGACTTCAGATAGATATCTAAATCAGACCGTTGCACAAAGCACTTACATCCATGACTATCTTAAGTAGGACTACGCTGCAATGAATTCTGGTTAATATAAGACACTTTCCAAAACAAAAAACATGCGAATCGAGTAGGTGCATCCAACCGCTCAGTGCAGTTTACCCCAGCAGGAAAATTTGTGTTTGTTGGAAGAGTATAATAGTTATAAGGACATTTTACTTGGAACATTTTTTGTAGTAACAAAAAGAGAAACTTGATTTGGAAAAAAATTGCGACAACAGTAAACAGCGTTAACCAGAATGCGGAGCGGAGCGTCAAAAACCATTAGACTAGTCTATGAGCAAAATTCAGACTACCGGTAGTCTAACACTATAGACGAGTCTGAAATAGCTTTGTGAAACCGGCCCCTGGTTCTGGTTGATGAAAGGATTATTTTTTGCTAAACGTCGGAGGGAGGATGCTACAAAGTTGAGAATTCAATTCTACTTTTAGTGTTTTTTTCTTTGCCATTTTTGCCAACAGGGGGCAGTGGAGTCAATAGCTTTGAAGAACCCCAAAGAGAGAACAAAGATGTTTGAGCAGATCAGCCAGTCCTGTGACTACGCTGAGGAATATGAGAAGAAGAAGGAGGCTCTGCAGAAGGCCACAGAGGACACCCAGTTCCTCTTTAACAAGAAGAAGGCGGCCACTGTTGAGAGGAAGCAAGTGTCCCAGGAGAAAATAGAGGTAAGACTTGGTAGTGTGTGTAAGATTTAATCATTACTTGACTTCACAGGTATATTAAAACTCCCCTTAGACAGGGTGTTTTTTTATACAGTATGCATTGTATACATGCATAATAACTGAGCAGAATTACTGTTCTGCCATCAATCACCATAAAATCCCTTGATGAGGGAAACTACGTTCAGCAAATTCCACCAGAATTCTGTTTGATATGAATACAAGACACACAGTTGGACCAATCGCGTGCATGCACCCCAAGCTGTATTTTCCCTAACAAAGCAACATTTTCTCTTCATACGGCCTGTACTACCTCTGGAAAGAGACGAGTGTGCTACCTATGCTAGCATTGTTTGTCCTTGTTGTAACTAGGTAGCCTGTATCGTGGTTGATACTTAATGAATTATTGCTCTCTGACATCTAACGTCAGCCAAGTTATGACTTGCTACTGGTTAAATACTGTCAAAATATGAGTTTTAGTTTGTTGTAGTGTAAGACACATAATGGAATGATGACCCGGGGCGCAGCTGTTCCTCCAAAATAAAAATGCTTCACAATGAAAGTACCACACTAGTGACTAGGGTTGGGCCATATTGAAATTGCCCTACTGACTTTAAGAAAAATGGCGATAAACGATATCGTTGCCAGATAAACTGAAACGACATGTTGCAATTCCCATTAAGAACTACCAAGAGTGTTTTTGTCGCTCGGTCCAGTAGATGGTGGTGTGAGCTGCAGGACAATAATGCCGCATTCACAGGCAGACAGTACACTGCAAACCGGATATCATTTTTAAAATACCGGGAATGGTATTGACGTTCCAAAGTTAGAATACTGTAACTTTTTGCGGCAATGGAATTTACAACCGGATGTTTCGTAACTCCCGTAACTAATAATTTTGAATATACATAAAATAATAGACACAATATTTTATTTAATATATTTGATTCCATTCTTTGTAAACAATACAACATCATCCTAACAACATATTGTCACGAGTGTTTCGTTCTGCTGTCCTGCCATTCCGTCGGACTGTTTACCGTGCCGTCCAGAAGGTGTTGTCTGTCTGCCTGTATCCATAGCCCTTTTTACACAGCGTAAAAAGCTGTGAATATTGCGGCCTTTATTACGCCATGCCACTCTGTGTAAAAGGTACAGAGGCAGAATAAGGGGTCCTTTGTGCCGGCAGTGGAGGTAGTCACAGAGCTGATGTCAACTGGAATGGTGGAACAGGGGTGTGATGTTTTGATGAATCTTGTCACCAGAGTCGTGTATCCACAAGCACGGTATTATTTCATGAATGAAGGTTTTTATGAGAAGAGTCAAATTTTATGAGGCCGTCGGCGGCTGCTATGTAAGGACACACTAGAGAGGCAACATGCCGCCTCTGTTTGGTTCAGTATAAACAAGGGAATGCGACATAATGACGGGTCTTCTTAACGCCATTATTGTGGCATCTGTGTAATATCGTCCCCTAGCCAGGGGCAGTGAGGACGATTATTGTGGCCTAGCAGGGCTGGGCGATATGGACCAAAAGTCATATCTCTATATTTCTGGGCTGAATGGCGATATACGATATATATCTCACTATTTTTTTATGTGGGTTAAATTCTCAGTTGTAAGCCAGATACATGTGAGATGTCACATACACCTTTATCTATAACACAAATAAAGTACAAAATACAGGGTTCCTCTCTCTGTCTGAGAATACACCACTGTGTAAATATCAAAATGTAAATGATAAATTACATAAATATATATCTAACAATATTCCTTCAGTTATGAACATAACAGACTGATTTAAAGAGTAAACATACAGGTGTCCCTTTCCTGCTGAACAAGATACACAAAATTCATCTGTGCAAATATAAATTATTATGTAAACATACAGTATAGTGGTTTAGTTTTCTACTGAGGTGGACACTTCTTTACTAGATAAAAACTTTCCTTGTGTATAGTCCTGTAGCTCTCTCAGGTTTTGTGCAAGGAACACTAGCCTCCGCTAGGCTATATCTCGCCACTTGGCACTTCTCTTTTCATAGGTTAGGCTACACCCAAGTTAATGAAGCTTGCAAAGCGCTATGTTTTAAGCTGCATGTTGCCGTTTAGGCATCATAGAGACTTGAGCATAAATACAACCACCGCCTAAACATTTTACTCGACTTGCCTCGTTGGATTCAAACTACCCCAACGTTTGACCTCCCACCTCTATTCACCTGTTCCCCTGTCTCCAATTTAATCCATCCCATCCAACCCCCCACCCCCAAGGCCAAGAAGTACCAGGAGCTGCTGGACGACCTGGGCCAGAAACGCCTGCAGCTCTGCCTGTTCCAGCTGTACCACACGGAGAAGAGCATCGGCACCCTAGGTGACACCCTGGCGGAGAGGAAACAGGCCGCTGCCACTAAGAGTAGCAGCCTGGACGAGTGGGAGCAGGTGGTCAAGACCCACAAGAGGGACCATGGGCGCCTTAACAGAGAGCTGCAGCAGATTGAGAAAAACATCCGGTGTGTTACAGTTACAATCAGCTTATTTAGCAAATGCTTTTATCCAAAGAGTATTACAAGAAGCAGGTAGGGGTTAGACATCTTGCTCAAGGATTCTTACAGGTAGGCCAACTCTGGGGCTCGAAGCCAGGACCTTTCAGCCGGGAGTCAAACACCCAGACCACTAGACTGCTTTTGTGATTGACACTCACACTGTGTATAGATTAGCAGTTGCTATGCTTTGGGGGAACTTTCAGCATGGTTGGAATTGTGTAATAAATAATAAATAAATAAATAATATATTTGAATATGTTATATCCTATTTTTACAGCCAATACTTAATAAGGTGAAATTGTAATACAGTGCAATACGAATTCTCATCACCTTCACGGGTCACTTTATGAATCTCCTTTTATATTGTTTTATATTGTATTATGTATACAGAGACAGCTACTAATCTAGTATGTGCACTTTATGTAGCCATGTTTATTGTCTTCATATGTTTACTTATTCCATGGTTCACCTTGGTCTGTGAGAAATAGCATTTCGTTCAGTTGTATGCAAGGGATTGTATAGAAATAAATGACAATGAAGTTGTATTAGCTAGCTAATACTACTTACTTACACTACACTACTTACTTACTACTACCTTATACTGTTACCTTCAGTTATTCCCATTTTTATCTTCAAATTTTATTACACGTAAATATCTTACACTTACCTGTATAGCTTATTGTATTGTATTGTCTTGTCTTGTGTTTGCATTGCATTGCCGCTGCTCTGTAATGCATATTTGACAAATAAACATTGAAACTTGAACTAAATGTAATATCATTTGACTTGAACCCCTTTTAACGCCCAGTGTTCAGGAGCAGACCCTGGGCCTGCGGCGGCCCCAGTACATCAAGGCCAAGGTGAACACCTCCCACCACCTGAAGAAGGTGGCGGACGCCCGCAGCGCCCTGCAGAAGGGCCTGACCCTGAGGGCCAAGAAGCAGGGGGAGCTGGCGGAGGTCATGCGGGAGATGGGCGAGCTGGAGGGGGTCTGGAGGGGCTATGAAAAGCAGGCGCTGGAGGAGGCCTCCCGCAGCAGGGACATCCAGCTGGAGGAGGAGCAGGTGGGTGGAGAACCGGTTGCTATGATATAACACATGAATAACAATCTTTTAGCGTCTCCAAGCACCCTTGTGAAGAAAGGAACTATATTCAGTCAGCACCAGCCAGTGTGTTTGGATACCAAGCACACATGCACACATAACTCCATTGTGTGTGTGTGTGTGTAATATTTCATAAACAAATGCCAACCGCACTGCTCAGCTACTGTTTTCTGCAAGGTAAGAACGTAGAGCTGGCTGACCGGTATTGCATTTTAGTATGGCTAGTACTCATCAGGGCTCTACGCTTGCATTTTTTTCCAGGAGCACTGTGCTCCTAAGTTAAAACATTTAGAAGCACAGCCAAAAATCTGGGGCCACAGTCAAAATGAGCATTGAGAGCACACATTTTTGTTGCATACTGTGCCATAACGTGCACAGGCCTAACACCACCTCTTTACCCAAAAAAAATCACAACATAATTTCTCTTCGATTATTTAAATTGAATACCGCATTTAAGTAATCTGCTAAATGAACCATAGGTAAGTAAGTATGACATGCCCACCATCACCTCTACTGTAATACAAAACAGGTGGTTGAATTGTCAATTTAATCTTTTATTCAGGCTAAGTTTCACCCCACATCCGACTGCGGTCAAGTCTCGCCAGGCAGCTATACCCTGTAGAAATCGAAAGAAATATAAAGTTAAAGTAAATACAAATTAAACTTGTGAATATAAACATATCACACACTGTAAATATTACAGTGTGTCGAATCTTCAAACATAATCCCACGGGAATGAGTGGACTGACTGACTCAATAAATAAATAAATAATAATCTAGCGACGATTCTAAAATAAATCTCCATGGCCACTATCTAGTGGAGGAGGCGGAGTGGCAGAAACTTAAGGCAGTATTTCAGGATGACAGTCTTATAGATCGCTATGTGGGCTAGTTGCATGCCTTGTAATGCTAACGCAATCACGTTAACATTAATAAAACGGTTAAATGTTAACTTTTTTATGGTTTTCAGCTATACTTTCCTATATGTTTACTTAATTCTCTAGACTTTGTGGCCTTTATAAAAAACTTTTACCCGCTTCTGCAGAATGTAATCAAGAGTTGTTCCGATATTGTCATGTGACATTAATGGTTCATTATTATTGGTTCAACCCATTTAATGTCAAATGGTGATTTATTCATGCATACTAAGGAGATTGATTATTTAGTTATTATAATTTTTATCATCAATAGTCTGATATTTAGGCTATTTATCATGAATATTGGGAGAAACCAAGCAATTCTATGTAAAATTAGACATTCAGCACCCACAATTTTCTGCCACAAGAGATTGGCAGTCGAATCAAGCTCCTTAGATCGAATCGTCAAATAGCCGACGAGTGTAGTATGCAGTAGTATGCAGTAGGGAGATTGATTGACATATTTGGACCCCTCCTGCGTGTGGCCCCGCTGCAGCTGGAGCAGTACAGGGACCTGAAGGAGCTGGCCAGGAAGCAGGGGGCCGTCATGAACCAGCAGCTGGAGAAGCTGCACTGGGAGAGGCAGGCGGACGTGGAGAAGATCGCCTTTGACCAGCGCAAGAAGAAAGAAGTGGAGGCACGTGTCTTATGTTATTAAACCGCCTTTTCTGGGATCCAGTGGAAATACCCTGAGGTCTGCTCTGTAGCATCAGGGATCTTGCCGTTAGGAGATCACTGGCGTACACATTTCAGTAACACGTCAAATTACACGTCATCAATAACATAGTAATCTCTGGAAATAAGCAATATAGTAATATACAGGGGTAATGAGGAAAAGTATTGTCTTGTAATTACATGATATACCAGTAACTAATTTATATTACTACAACATAACTGGTATATCATATAATTATTAGTTAAGGTCATTAATTAATTAGCTAATAATTACATGAAATACCAGCTATGTTGTAGTAATATAATTTAGTAATAAATAAAGACGATGTACAAGTCTTTATACATTTACATTTACAGTACATTTACAGCATTTAGCAGACGCTTTTATCCAAAGCGACAATTAGTACATTTGTCAACAGTTGAACTGGTTAACCACCAGTTTTTGCAAGCAGATAACATTCTCCTAGAATAAGGATAGCATCATGTAAAAAGGTTACTTTACCTATGCATTTGCACATGTAGCTACACATGTAGATACATGTGCAATGTTATACATGTAGCTACATTACGTAGCATGTTCCCTACATTACAGTTAGGTCAAGTCATTAACATCTATTAGCACACACTTTATAGCATTCACAACCCAGTTGAGGAGGTTTAATTCTGGAAAACAGGTTGACCTTTGAACTGGAAAGCATGTTGTGGCCTCATGTTGTGTGTGGCCGTGTTGTTGTTGTGGCCATAGGCGGGCATCGTGAACAACCAGAGGCACCTGGAGGATTTAGTCCAAAGAGCAGAGAAACTGGAGGATTATACCAGGACTTCCAGGTACTATACACAACCAGTAACTACTCACGTCTGTGCACGCCACCTGCACATTTTACAAAAAATACAATGGCCATGCTCAGTTTATAGTTATTGCTGGGGTAGACAAAAATAAACATTTCCACTGGTCACTCGGGCCACTAGGCCAGTTAATCTTGTGGCCAAAATGAATAATTATTTTCCCGAAACAGAGAAACCAAATCTCAATAACCCAGCCATTGTGTCATTGTATCGCCAATGTATCACTGTCAATTTATTAGTTCAGACAATGTATATAAATAGTTTCATTTGACACAATAAGTTCCGGATGTAGTGCGTGGAATATAGTTAATGCGGTAGCATGCAATATAAAAATATAAACAAGTTGGCATCGCAGCCTTGTTGGTGGCCAAAACTTAAAATCGTGCTGCCACGGGCACGCTTTTAGCCTTACAGTGAGTACAATTACAAAAGTGTTACAAGGAGCAGGTAGGGATTAGACATCTTGCTCAAGGGTCCACTAGACCATCCCACCCCCAGTTTATAATGATTACTGTTTAGTCCTCCGCCGCTGTCTGTAAAGACGATCACAACAAACTTTGTTTGCTGTAGCCCCAGCGCGCGCCTGTGTGTGTTCTCAGGGTGTCCCTGCAGCAGTATGGCCAGCAGGCAGAGGCCCTCGGTGAGGAGCTGCAGCGGGGCCGGCAACGTTACGAGGAGGTGAACCAGGAGCTAGGCCAGGTGCTGAAGGAGCTGGGCGACGCCCGCCTGGACAACCAGGAGAGCCGGCGGTGGCAGCAGCGCAAGGAGGTGCTGGAGAGCCTCCGCCGCCTCTACCCCAACAGCATGGTGAGAGACAGCAGCTTTAAGCTAACAACAAGCTACACAGCTAAAGCTGATTAAGCTAAAGTTTTAGCACGTTTTCATATTTACTGCAGGAAGCTCCTTCCACCATTGCAGCTACAGGACAGAAAATTGTCGTGACTGAGCTGCACGACTCCTATGCGCGTGCCCTCATAGCGACAGAGGTGCCCGGCGATATTTAGACAGTTTGCTCGTTAATGCAGAACTTCACGTGCACATTGACGCTTGCAGGGTGTTTACATTAGCATCACTTCTCAGTCTTTCAGTTAACTAGATACTGGTTTGTTAGGAAGATACTGAATAAATACTGAATGACGATCCACACTGGTGGCTTAAGATCTGCTGGGGCCTGCCCCCATGATGTTTGGCGACCCTTCTCAGATTAAAGCTCGGTATTGTCACTGTGTTGGACCCGTATTCATGACGACTCTGAAATGGACCCAGAAGATATCCCTTTTTAAACTTTTTTTCGAGGATTGTCAAGACCCCCACCCCTAACTTGCCTTCTGTCCACCAATGCTGTCTACTGCCTACCAATTTACTTCACCTCATCCTCTATTCAGTGAACATCACACTGACTGACATTTACACACACAGCTGTGACTCTACAGTTAAATGTTGTCAGTTTTTACTCTCTTTATTACCCTTTATTACCCCCTCTTCAGACAGGTTCCTCCGAAGGCCTGCAGCACTGTAAAGCTGCTTTAAAACAATAACAATTATTGTTATTGTTTCAAAGCAGATTTACAGTGCTGCAGGCAATGTAAAGCTGTATTTGTATAGAATGTTTTATTATTGAATAGTAAAACGTGCTATACAAATACATTTCATTGAAATGAAAGAGCTCCATGTTACCTCCCCGCCCAGTATGGTCGCCTGGTGGACCTGTGCCACCCCATTCACAAGAAGTACCAGCTGGCTGTCACCAAGGTGTTCGGCCGCCACATGAACTCCATTGTGGTGGCCTCAGAGAAAGTCGCCCGCGACTGCATCCGCGTCATCAAGGAGGAGCGCTCCGAACCCGAGACCTTCCTGCCCATCGACTACCTGGATGTAGGCACACCACTTCACATTGATGTGTACAGCAAATCGTCAATTTGTGTGTGAGTGTGTGTAGATAAGATAAGATTTTGCCTCATGCACCACTGGTTGCTGGTTCCAGGTAAGACCACTGAACGAGCGCCTGAGGGAGCTTCAGGGGTCCAAGATGTTGGTGGACGTGGTTCAGCATCCCTCGGACGCTGGCGGCTCCCAGCTGAAGAAGGTGGTGCATTTTGTGTGCGGCAACACCCTGGTGTGTGAGACCATCAGGGAGGCCCAGCGCGTCGCCTTTGACGGGCCGGAGCGGCGCAAGGTGAGGGCCAACCGGTCAGCGTGCTAGGGACGTAGCTCCCCTGGCGCTTTGCCAGCCTCCCTGCGAGCCAACTAGTCCCTACACATAGTCGTTCACATAGTTACTGCAGATCCTCATTCCCCACGGTCCAGAGAGAAGCTTTGTTATTTTGTGTCTGCAAATACAATTAGAATACAATTAGGTCATTTAGCAGAGAATTGTATATAGGGCTGTACTATAATTCAATATCAATATATATTGCGGTATAAAAAATGTCAATAACGGTAATATGACATTTCCGATATTTCCCATTAACCAAATATTGACAGAATTTTTTTAACAATAACAGAAAAATCTGATAGATTACAACACAGGGCGATCGCGGGATCTACTGTAACTTTTAAGTTATTCACGCCAGTGTTTCCCACACATAGACTAATTTGTGGCGGTGCGCCACAGAATCACACCGGCCGCCACACATTGCGTTTCGTTCTTTATTTATACAATCTATGGTTTCTTTATATATATATATTTAAATTTTTTTAGCAGATAGCCGCAGCGCTTTGATTCACTGAGCTCCTCCTTGCTAACACGTTAACGGACCCATCTGTGAATTGCCCCTCCTTTTCGTGCCCACTCTCTCATGGAACCGAGGTTACACCCGCGACCCACCGCCCTGTTGTCCAGTAGGGCTTGTCCAGTGTTTGTCTTGTCCAGGGCTGTGCTGCTGTGGCAATGTCCCATAATGTGTCTCTCCCGCAGACAGTGGCTCTGGACGGGACACTGTTCTCCCCGTCGGGGGTGATCTCCGGAGGCTCCAGTGAGCTGCGGAGCAAAGCCAAGTGCTGGGATGAGAAAGACATCAAACAGCTGAAGGACCGCAAGGATCAGCTGACCGCTGAACTGCGGGTGAGTCAACATGGGTTGACTCACGTTGGGCAGACCTGGGTTAACGTTTGAAGAATACACAACACCTAAATTACATTAAATGTATTTGTTTTACCAGTCAAGTTTGTTTTTAAGCTGCATGGGATAACCTGGCATTTTTTGTAATTCGTTCACCTTTTAAAAACAATTTGCAAATAAACAGTTGCAGCTTTGTCCATGGTGGTGAGGCTATTGTAGTACATCTTCACCAGTATATTTCCCTTCACTGTACTCTACGAAGGGGGGAAGGGGGGGTTATGTCGACTCGGAACGTCATAGGATGGTAATATGCTGACAATTACTTGCCAGCATATTACCATCCTAATTTAGTAAAGACATGGAAGGTGGCATGAGCAGATTTCGCAAATAAAGGGCTGACGCCGAAATCATCAGACGAATTCAAGAGACGTCGCGAGACTTTTTTTGTTGCGTCATGTCCTACCTTCTGCACGCTTTACCCAGGCGCCACCCCTCACGTAAACAAAACATATTTCTGGGAGAACGCATCTGACACGGACAATCTCCTGTTGTGTGCTACAGGTGTGAAAGGGCAAGTCCAAACAATGTCTTGACCTGATTCACCAGACATTGTCCGGAGTTCATGTGTGAAAACGGCTATAGACAGGAACTCCATGTTTGAGAGCCCAGTGGAAATTGAACAAAAAGCAAAAACAATTGTAGATTTGGTTAAATAAACACAGCAAACAAGAACAGCAGAACCGATGTTTCTAAGCTCCTCCTCTCCCTGTGTTCCCTCCCCCACTGACAGGATCTGATGAAGCAGAAGAGGAAGGAGTCGGAGCTGAAGCAGATCGAGGCTCAGGCCCAGGGCGCTCAGACACGCCTCAAATATGCCAACAATGAGCTGGACATGCTCCGCAAGAAGAACATCCCTTCCTGCCAGGCGGTATGCCCCACATCTGAACTGTAGGAGAATCAGATTCATACAAAGTCTGTATGACTTAAAAGGACAATCTAAAAAATTTGTCCCACTGTGTATATAGCACCCTCCAAAACCCGAAAGTCGCCCTGATTTGCTACTGCTAACTGACTTGCTTTGTTTGAAAACTGAAAACTGTCAGGGTTTGGGGAATTTCAGGGAGGCCGGGAGAGCGATCTGTTTTCAGGTGAAGGTGGGGTTGGTCGCTTTCTCGTGTCAGGTTCGTAGTTCAGATTATCCTGACGAAGATCCTATTGACAATCAAAACGCTGTTCACCTAATGAAGGTGATTTTGAGCATTTATTCAGTGTGCAGGCTTTTTCTCTTGTTCTGTAAGGGGCTTCAGCCCGGCACCTCAAGTGTTCCGACATGCGTGTGATGTCTTTCTGCACATGCTATCATTAATGTAGTCATGTAATCAGCGTGAGTGGTATAGTGTTTCTGAATCAGTCGTCTCCAGTCTCTCCCCAGGTGCTCTGTATTTAGCATGCGGTCGCCCCCCTTTTCTGGTCACCTACAGAAACTCTTTGGTTCTGGTTCTGATGGAGCGGGCGCACAACGCTCTGAACTCTCTCTCTCTTTCCTGCAGGAGATCTCCCGTATGGAGAGTGAGCTGGCCAACCTGGAGTCTCAGATCCAGATGCAGCAGGAGAGCGTCGACGTGAAGGATGTCCAGCTGACCAACGCCAAAACGAGAATGGACCAGGTAGTGCCGTCAACCAGAAATAAATAAAGAAAGAAATTATATATATATATATATATATAGCTCAACTGGCAAATGTTGTTATATATATATATATATGGCAAATGTTG
>JAODLI010038330.1:0-18318 GCA_027575585.1 Percopsis omiscomaycus | reverse complement strand
TGTGTGTGTGTGTGTGTGTGTGTGTGTGTGTGTGTGTGTGTGTGTGTGTGTGTGTGTGTGTGTGTGTGTGTGACCTTGTGATGTTGGGCACAGCATGGGTGACAGAGTTGCACAGCGAGTCCCGTCCAATCTTCAATATACAGCCTGTTATAAGCAGGAAGAAGAGGAAGACCCCACACACAGCCAGGGTTAGGTTGATCCACATGCGCCCCCTGTGGAGAAGTGAGAGGAAGGGTCTATCAATTAACCAGGAACGGCCATATTTGTGATTGTAAAGAAATGTACAATAATGTCAGGAACTCCACACAAACCGTACAGTATAACCATACACATACTTGGAGTTATACTTATAGTGCAGGTGGCCCCAGCTAACCCTAACCCCTGGTATTCTTAGCATCCTCACAATAGCCCACCATTCGTTACCCGCCCATTTTAGTATGTTATATTTTCGCTGTTTTGAACAGAACCCCTGTGTCAACATTGGTATTAGGGTACAGAGATGTTCTATCGTTTTCACATATCAGTAGGTATAGTGTTGAATATATAAATATCTATTATTACATATCGTTTCAGAAACACAGCCTTAAGGTAGGTCATAACTTAACTGTTAAGGCTACCTGAGCTGGATTCATTCTGTGTTTTTTAAAGGCCCTCCTTAAAAAGGGTCTTCCTTTGAGCTGAATATTCTATTTCAGTCTGTGTTTCAGTCGGTGCACTTTGTTTTAACATGCCCTTACTTGATTTTTCCATCTGGGGTGAGAGGACAGGTCAGAGATGATGGCTACAATGATGATATTTTCAGAGAGGAATTTTGGCTAAATTACATGACAGATTTCACAATTAGTCCAGCCCTTTCAGGTCTTTTCAGACACCAGGATAGTCTAGTGGTCTAGGTGTTGGACTCCCAGCCAGAAGGTCGTGGGTTTGAGCCCAAGAGTTGGCCTACCTGTAAGCATCCTTCAGCAAAATGCCTAACCCCTACCTGCTCCATGTAATTGTAAGTGGCTTTGGATAAAAGTCTCTGCTAAATTACCTAATTGTAATTGTAGACCTTTAAATCTAAGTGTATGGGGCAACCTCTCTTTATAAAGTATAAAATAAATCGAAGAGTTAAAATGCAATTGTTAAGAGATTTAAATCTCCCAGTAAACCATGTACTTTTGAACAAGTAAATAATCCTGCCATTGTATAGAAGAATGCATTTTGTGGGCCATCTGCTTTATGGCTGTTACAATTAATTACAATTTTGTGTGTAAGCCTAATATAGTGGCGCCATCGTTAAGGCTAAGCACATGCTCTTTAAGTTTAAAGCCATGTGTATATACTAAATAAACAGGGTTTAGCCTTTTATTGTATGAAAATGTATAATAAATTCTAAAATAACCATAAATTAATCTCAACAACCCACACATTTCCCCCTTGTGGTTTCTTAGGGGGGAAATGCACATTAACAGACACACGCAAAGGCACCGCACTGTGGCTGCTAATTAGAATGGTTCAAATGCAGAGGGACACATTTTCCCTTAAAAAGTTGACAATCTGTTAAGAGTTAAAGTTTCACTAAGTGATGTTTTAGACAAAAAAGTACTTTATTTGCATAACAATAGATTCATATTTAAACTATTTTTTAAACCATCGACATGTGATGGAGAGTGAAATTCCAACATGTCGTGGTTCCCCCTGAATTGGCTCAGGTGCAAATGTTCAAATACAAGGATCTCTTCGTGGGCACCAGTGTGAATAATATAGCAACAAAAATATGAATGATAATTATAAGCTTTTCAGACACGCAAAGACACTGGGTGGCAGTAAAACAAATTATAAATAACTCAAATATTTTAAAACAAAACGCTAAATATATACTAAGCCTAAAAAGGGGTCAAATTTATCATTTGGCCACATGGGAGCAGAACAATGATATGGTGGGTCCCTGCACCATTCACACAAACAAGGGTGTGCATTTGTTCCATGGGTTCTGCTGAAAGTAGTTCCTCTCAAATCAAGGGATGGTGATTAGAGACAAGATGCTCAATCGTCTCAGAAAACATGCATGTATACACTGAAAGTCAAGGGCTTTGAAGGCCACACAAACAAATACACATGCAGACACACACTTACCTTCGTACCTCCCCATCGATACAGCAGGTGTATAACCAATAGAGCGACAGTGAGAAACACATGACTGCCACCGAAACGGATATAGCCGACACAAAGTAACACAGAGATGATGGACTGGCTGTCAGGGCTTCAATAGCATTTGTTGTTGAATTGTGTTGCACTGTCCCATATAGCATACACAGGCCTCCAAGATTACCCTGGGAGAGCGAGAGAAAGAGCGTTTTAAATCACCAACTGATGGGTTTACATGAACTCATATTCCATTATTATTTGGAATACTGCAATTTGACAGTGTAGATAGTTTGCCAATTTGGTTGGTGCTGCTACTTTCTTAACATTTTTCTAACCAACCTCTTCTGAGAAAGCAATGCAGGAAGATTGAGAAAAGATTAAATTGTGTGTGCGCGTGCACGCACGATAGACAGAGGGGTGCTTAATTCAATGCTTTTAAATTGGGTCAGCGGTCTGCATATACGTTTATACACACTTTATTTTTAATCTAACAATGTAGAGAACACATTCGCGCAGTGACAAACTTTCTTCTAATACACGTACGCACACAACATGTTGTGCGTGCATGAAGTCATGCTGCAGCATGACTTTAATAGAGTTTAAGGCACGGGGTTTCGCGTCACATGATTTCAGAAAAAAGGGTGTGTCAGCCAGGGTGGATATGTCGTATCTCTCTCCCTTAGTAAGGTAAACGTTTTAAACGCCTAAAAATCTTTATAGTCAGTATTTTCTGCCCACACACGCAACATGTTCATGGTCCCGGAAATAGTGTTTCAAAAAAAAATTACTTTCTGCAGTGTCGAAAAAAAGTAGTTTTTAGTCCGTTCTTAAATCAGTTTCGTAAACTAGCATTGCACCATGTCCCAACACGTTTAACCTTACAAGTTGTCGTTACTGCCGTACACGCTTTCAGAAAAATCTTAAATGTCACCAAGTAGCAAAAGGAAGTAGCAAAGCTAAAGATGTCCTGACAGCAACCATCTTTCTATCGTGAAGTAGCCTAATCTACTTTTCCTTATATTTCCCCAGTAATCTCACCTGGTTGATGGTGAGCGATGCTGCTGTAACGATCCCGCAGACGAAACAGCTGGCATACAGTGCCAGCTCCACGAGCAGCAGCCACGGTAGCACCATCACGGCTCCTAGTCGCGGTGTGTGTGTCGGTCAACTCTCCGGTATGGAACGTAATTTGCGCGGGGGCGCGCAACTTTTGACTCAATGTTTATATGAGCGTCACCCTCGGATGCGCGCGTTAAGAAAAAGCTTACACTGCTTACACAATAGTTTACACTGTCTCGAAGCGTAATTGAACCGTTATTCCCGACGGATCAATTTATCTCGGCTTGCTGGACCCAGCAGATATGATCAGATAACCTATAAAAGATAAAATATTTGCCTCCAGCAGCACAGTGAAACCCCTTGAGAATGAGAAATTACTGGGAAATCCCTTCTTCGGGAAAAACAAGGCCATGCTTAATCACATTTCAGGAACGAGAACTGTGTGTTTTGTGTGTTTGTTTGGCATGCAGTAGGCTATACCTTTCAAGCAGTTAGATATTGTAAAAAAAACTCGTAACCAGCCATAAGTGGTGGTAAGGCCACCGGAACAGACGATAGCGTAGCTGCCACCACCTTTATATCCCGGTTTGGTCCGGCTCGGTCGCTGCTAGGCTGCAGTGCACGTACCAGGCTAAGAGCGGCAATTATGCTTTACAATGATCTTTATCACAAAATAAGGTTTACCAGGCAAATATAAATAGGTCCCTCCTAGGGGATACCAGGGAAACTACACAATGGCACAGACTAATAGGACATGCAAACCAGGTACAAAAAAAAAAAAAGCCATACAACCACACTCCTTGATAGCACTGCACACACATTCCTTGATGGTACTACAAACACTCTTTATGGCACTGCACATCACCCTGTATAGGCACAAGCTGTTAACTAATCCCACACGTCATAGAAAAAGCCTATGCAGCCTTAAATTAAATATCCTGGTACCCAGTTTAGAGTCTAATCCCCCCCATTAAATACAATTTAACTGCTGGTAGATAAACAATTCATATAAACTACAGTCCATTAAAACAGAACTCCCCTTCGTTCCGATGGCGCAGACTAAACCCCCCGTCGAATGCCAGAATCCTCCTTAGGCTGGAAGACGCTGAATGAACCGTAGACCGGTGTCCCAGTCTACAGTCCCGTAATCAGGTACGTTGCTTATTGTTCATGAACCTCGAGCTGGCCCCGTATTGCTCTCAACTTCAGCTGCTCCGGCCTCTCTCTTTTTTGATCTCTCAGTCTGGGATCGCTTTATACGCCCATTCTCTGACTGTCTGTTCAGTCCTTTATACCACCTGCTTCTGGGCTTCTTCAGGCATTCACAGGTGCTCCCCATTACTCAATTAGTGCCCAGTCACTACACTATCCCCCTTCTAATGAGCGACTCGTCCCAGAGTCAGATCAAATAATCACTAGTCCAGGCTGGAGGCCGTCTGGTCCAAACGGGCCAGAGTTCTTTTGCTGCTGGCGGTTGAGAGCCACTTGGCAACATCGGGTCACAGACCCTTGGCCCCGGGGCAACAATTGGGGCAGGGGCTATGGCCGTTGGCACAACAGGATTGTTTCTGGTCCTGCTGAAAACCCAACTGGCACCAAAACGGGGTTTAGGGGCTCTGGGAGGACGTAGTGATCGGGGGCATGGTCTAGTCTCTGGGGTACGGGGGTCCAGTCTCCGTTGCAGGGGGGTCTTCGGAGCCACCAACCTGCCAATTAGGATTGACAGTATCTGAAAAAGAGGAAGAAATATAGGGTTTTAAGCGATTAAAATGAACTACCATTTAATTACCACCACCCACAGGTAAGATCTGGTACAACATTTCAGAAACCCTTTCAACCACTTTATAAGGACCTTTAAACCGTCTCTGTAATTTAGGACATACACCCCATTTCCTAGCCTTACAGTTTAACCATACCAGTTATCCTATGGAGTAATATTGAAAGTTTACCTTGACATCAAAGCATGCTTTTTGATGCCCTGAGGCTTTAGCCTGATGCCGATTAAAACACTCCACTAGACCATCGGACTGTGGATGATACGGGGTCGTTCTCGACTTGTGAATTTCTAAAAGTCTACATAGTTCTTTAAAAAGGTTAGACTGCAAATTCCTTCCTTGGTTTAAGTATATGCTTCGGGGAGTCCCATACCTGCAGATCCACTCTTCCACCAAGACTTTGGCCACAGTTTGTGCTTCCTGCTTATGTAGAGCGAATGATTTAGTCCACATAATCGCCTACCACTAGGACATATTTATTTTTCTGGGGCGTTTCAGGTAAAGGGCCCAGAATATCCAGGGCTATTCTCTTGTAGGGTTGTGATGTAGTTACTGGGTGGAGAGGCGCACAGGGAGCCGAGCCGCTGGATTTGCGGGACGCGCAGTCCACACACTCCCGGCACCACCGTTTCACATCCCCGAACCACCCAGGCCAAAAGAAGCGGGCTCTTACCTTCCCTTGCAGTTTTTGAGTTCCTAAATGTCCACCTGTATGGCTGTACGGCTGGGGTAGGCACTCTCTCGGTTCCTGCTCCACGCTGGTCCCCGGACAGGACCCCTCCACGATAACCTGCACCTCTCGAGCTTCTCCTCCTTCTCGTTGCTGGAAATCTATAATGTTGACACTAGGGAGAAAAGAGGGCAGCCTAGAAAGAGCATCAGCGTTACTGTGTTGTCGTCCTGGTCGGTGTACAATTGTTTATTGGAAATTGGCTAGTTGCTCTATCCATCTAGCCAATTGACCCTCCAGGCCCAACTTCTGCCCAATCTCCAACCTTCCTTTCCTCTCCAAAACACTTGAGAGGTTGGTGGCCTCTCAACTCCTCAACAATCTAAATTCCAACAACCTACTTGAACCGTTTCAGTCTGGATTCCGTCCTAAAGACAGTACTGAAACGGCTCTTGTAAAAATCACAAATGACCTCCGTGCAGCCGACTACGGCCTCTTATTAATCCTTGTCCTTCTTGAACTGACTGCAGCCTTCGACACCATCTCCCACCCACTCCTCCTGGAACGTCTAGCTGGCATTGGTATTTCAGGAGTCGCACTGTCCTGGTTCTCCTCTTATCTCTCTGACCGCCAACAATTGGTCCAGCTGAAATCCCACAGATCAAGATGTGAGGCAGTCTCATTGGGTGTCCCTCAAGGCTCGGTGCTGGGTCCTCTGCTGTTCATCATATATCTCCTACCCTTGAGCACGATCATGAGACACCACAACATTGACTTTCACTGCTGTGCGGATGACACCCAGCTCTACATCTCAACTGAACCACCTCATCCCTCCCCCCAATCACCCTCACCAACTGCCTTCACGACATCCAGAGCTGGATGGACCCTAAACAGCTACATTGGCTTCCTGTAAAGTTTCGTATAAACTTAAAGATTCTCCTCATTACATACAAGGCCCTCTACAATCTGGCTCCCTCCTACCTCTCTGACCTTCTCCTGCCATATACCTCCCGATCTCTTCGCTCCTCCTCTACAGGACTTCTCGTCACCCCCCCATTCCACCTCTCCACCATGGGGGCTCTGTCCTTCAGCTGCTCTGCCCCCAGACTCTGAAATACACTTCCACTGCACATTCGACATGCCACCACGGTCACCTCGTTTGCTAAGCTCCTCAAAACCCACCTCTTTAAGGCTGGCTATGACGTTTGACCCTTTGTTCCACTCTCACCAGACTGTTTTATTTTATTTTGTTTATTTTGTTTATATTTGGATTTGGATAGGCCAGAATAGGGGGGTCGTGAGGCTTATTTTGAGCATCACGAAAGCTTTTTGACAGTTCTCATGCGAGTGGAACTTCTTACTCTTCTCCATTAGCTGATGTAGGGGCTATCTCCGCAAAATCCTGTAACCGCCGGTAATAGGATGCCAAACCAACTCCTTACTTCCTTCTGGTTCTTTAGTACTGGCCAGCCTCTCACTGCCTCCACCTTACCGGGATCAGCCATAATTCCTTCTGCTGAGATGTCATGTCCCAAATCCTGTACCGAGGTGGAAAACAGCTGGCATTTTGAGGGCTTTACTTTCAAATTAGCGGACTTCAGCTTACCCAAAACCTCTCCCAACCGAACCTGATGTTCACCGAAGGTGCGGCCAAAGACGATGGTATCATTAAGGTACACAAGACAAGTTGTCCACTGAAGAGCCGCTAGAACAAGGTCCATTAGTCTCTGAAATACATTCTGCATTCCCTGAATTATTTTACACAAGCTTATGGTTATATCAAGACATCCGAAGAAAAGCCCTGGCTTGGAAACACGTTTCTAACCAAGTAGACATATAGGTGTGTTTCAACAATCACATAGCTTGTAGATATGCAATATGTGTAAGCCTATATGATCAAAATAACTTAGACAGACCATAGACTGTATAAATAAGTGGACAAACCCTCTGTGATGTCACTCATAGATTTTCTGAAGAACAGGTTTGAAGCTCCAAGTGTGCTGGCTCTGGCTGTGACCATCTTGGCAGTGTCTGACTCCTACCTAACTTCCATATAATGGATGGATAAATTGATGGCTTATATATAATTTCAACTGATGAGTGGTTTAGTTGAAACCGGACACACAGTCTAGGATCTGTTAGCGTTTTTGTATTTTTCTTGGTATAGCACCCCCATGAGGCCATTGATCAAATGAGTGTGGTTAGCTTTAGTGGAGGATATGGGACTTGAGTTTTAAATTTAGTTGCAATTGGCTCAACCAGCTAGGAGATACACCCACTTCCTGTTGATGTAACGATTCTGCCAATACATTTGTCTGTGGTGGCCATTTTGTTTTGAATTTCAGAATTCTTTGAGGAAACTTTGATTGTGTAAATCTACAAACAATTAATGTTTCAATTGGACAAATTGCCTAAGAGGATATATCAAAAGTCTTTTTTTCAGAACATTCAAAATGGCGCAAAATCTATTTTGAAAGAAGTCAATAGTCCTAATTCCAAAGTTGTAGAGCTTGTGAATAGGAATCATGACACCAAGATCAAGGTCTGTAGGTTAAGGCACTAGAGCTTTGGTCTTATTATGCTGAAATTTGAGATTTGCCCTGATAGGATCAATGTTTGCCAATCTGTTTCAGTGTGGGGAACATGTCGAACCATAAAAATTTGAAGGAATAATAATAAAACTTACAGTAACAATAGGTTCTTAATAATAAAAATCAGTTCTAATTATTTAAAATTTGTAGGAATGTGGTTGTTTAAATGCATTACTAAAGAGAAAGGAATTAATATACAGTGTTTGTTTGTGACACTATATTTTTAATATTGTAATATAGATATATTTAAACATCAAAAATCACCAAAGATTAAATGAGGCACAATAGCACAAAATGCTGTATATACATTAAGATAACAATAAGAAAATCTGCCACAATCCGTGTACCCTTCGTTCTTTTGTTTTTCCGTGTCAAGACCAAATCAGAAAAACAGAAACTACAACCAGAACAGAAAAACAGGAAAAAAAAGAACAGAAATCACATGTTTTGGAAAACCAAAGTTGAAGTGGATTTATATGCCTTGTTTTTCTGATTTCTGTTCTTTTTTCCTGTTTTACCGTTCTGGTTTTAAAACAGAAACAAGGTTGTTCTTCTGATTTGGTTTTGAAACGGAAAAACTAAAGAACGAAGGGTACACGGATTTGTCAAAAACACAAAATTCCATTTCTAGAATACAGAAGACCGGGGTAGTTGCACAACCTTTTTCCAAGCATGACCCTAATTTGGTGTTAGATGTAGAATCACAATATGGATAACGAGGTCTAATTATATTTACTGCAAAATGAAGTGAAGTCTACTTAATATTCAAACAAGATAAAATTCCAGCCAAAATGGATTTACAATTCTTGGCTTCAAATTGTGGGAAAAACATTTCCCTAATCACTATCCTACATTATTCTACGCTTCCATTAAAAAAAAAAATTGTCTCCTGGAATTTAATGGTTTACTTTGTAATAAACTAGCTCTTAGCATTTTCTGATTACTAGAAAACACACAAACATTTATATTGTCTATAAAAGACAAGTGGGAATTTATGTATAGTGTTTGTCATGGGTAACACTTAGATTTGAATAGTTAAATGTGTAATAGAATACTTAAGCTCTTACAACGCACTTGTAAACATTAGTAATGTTTGAAAACATTGTTAAATATTAATACTGATACTTTAATGAGTAGCTGTGAATGTTGGCCTATTAACCATTTATGGGTTGCTATTCACAGCTACTCATTATAAAGTCTTAATATTATTACCACTAATCATTGACTATGTTTACATACACAAAATAGTCTGGTTCATGCCCTTATCTTAAAAAGACAAGGGGAAATAAAATAAAAACATTTGTTATTGTATGTAACCAGAATATTAATGATATATCCCACGTCTTTTACAGAATACAGCTGTTATAATACCAAATTTGGTTTAGTTCAAAATTCTGAATGATAGTAAAATGTAAATATGTGCATGTAAACATAGTAATTTATTCTAAAACAACATATCAAGAAAATAATAAAACAATTATTTTTTTGAACTGCTTGAATTCAGTCTTTTATCCCTTTTGAAGAGAAGTTTTAAATTACATTTTACAATAGTCTACAATATGCCACCATGTACAAAAAGCTTAGTGATGTATTGTTCATCAGAAAACAGGATAGCCTAAAAAGGAAAAATACATGTAACCTAAACCAACGTTATAACAGTCACTGAAATTAGTCACAGTTACTGCATTTATTAAATAGCCTAACAGATAAAATGTGTAGATTACAAGGCATGCAAAACCACCATCTTGCATGGGGCATATCATGAAAGTAAATTTTTTTTCCTTCCCTTTTAAAGATATAGAATTTATAGACTTCAGCATTCACTGCATCAAAATGTAATCACAAATCCTCATATGTACTTACAGTACTCATGTATTACAGAAACGCTAGTGTTTCACCACAAAACATCCTGGAAAACTGAGGATCCCAGTAATTTTATGAATACAGGTTTATGGGGTTTACTGGTGTAGTTGTTTATGCACCTTCACTCCACCAGGGCTGGTTTCCTTCAATTGGATTCCTCACTTTAAAAGTAAAAAAAACCTAAACTAATAATAGTGCATATTAAAGAACTAGGATGCAAAGGTCTACACATGATGTGGCTTTTGCATGCTGACTCTGGCATACTAGGGACTATCACTGAGCATTATTAGTGTCTCTCTTGAGTGTGGTTCTCTTTATAAAAGGTTGATCCAAAAGCCAAACCTCCCATTAGATCCTGGGCTACTATTGAGAAAAATACATGTTTTCCTCTAAAGAACTGCCCAAGAAAATCTGATCTCTGAACAAATGTCACCTCTCTGCTCACAATTAAATGGATGATCTGAAAAGTCAGGCAAGTGATTCTACATAATGTGAAACTCAATATAAGGTCCCTGGAATCTGTCTAAATGATGCATTTTGCAGTAGCCAAGACATGATTTGTAAACAGCTCACAGGGGGAAATTCCCTCTCTACTCTAAACAGACAGGATAGAGAGGGCACTCACTGGTGTGTTGTGCTAAATGTTAAACCACTAATCATAACTGCCTTAAATGTTTGGTGCTCACATGGTACCTTGTTACCATGGCAGTTTCAAGCTGTACTATGCATATTTACAACACAAGATTATTAAAAGTTCCTGTGAAAATGTACAAGCAAATGCCCTTTAAAGACTAATGTCTAATAAATTGTCTGGCTTTAACAAGAGAGTTGCTTTAACATGCTTTTATATACAGTATTCATGTCATTCCAGTTCTTGGACTGTAGAAATAACCTTTAATATAACATTATAAAATGTTGTACGGAAGCCATGAAATACTTAATTGTTTTCAGGGATAAGTCCATGTTTTAACTTGGTCTTGTGCCATACTTTTGATAAGTACTTTAACAGGATTCTTATCAGGACACCAAGAGTATTGTATTGTAACAGCCTGTTTCAGGCCTTGTGTGTCTATTTCGACTGTGTTTGCAATGTTGTTTTTCCTGCACATAGAATCAGTACCCAGCAAAACTTGTGCGTTTTCAACCTTTACACCAACACTCAAAAACGCAGAATAGCCCACACAGACATTCCTAAATGATGTATTATTTGTCATGATTATCTTTTCCCAATAACTGTGTGTGCCTAGTGTGTTGGTAATGGTACCCACATCAGCCAACAGGACACCCAGGTAGTCTGAAGGTATCCGGTACGGGGCTATCCAGCTTGCACACAATTTTATATATTCCTTTTTTCCAGCAGGGGTCAGTGTCTCTTCCTGTCCAGATGGCTGAATAAAACTCTCTCAGGGCCACTTCTGATACCTCGATAAACTTTTCTGGGACCTACACAAAGTAGAAGAGACATAATGTGATTGAAAATTTATTTAAACCAAATAGCTTTAAATCCATGCATTAGCAATGGATTTGTGTATGGCTCATATGTGCATAAAACACAGAATTGTATTGCCTAATTTTAGTCCAAATAAAGTGTTCAAAAGTTCCAAACCAGTGTCTTAGTGTAAATTTAAGTCAATTTCCACCACAAAATGAAATAAAAACAATTGCAGAACTGTGAGTTTTGTGTGAGTATTCTGGCAGTTTCAACTTAGTAACGATGAATTCTCACAAATCGACAGCCTGCTGGCCTCTTCCCTATTTAAATAGCCTCTTCCGCACCTCTTGTTGTTGTGATTTGCATATGATTTTGTTTTAATGGCTGAGGGGATTAGTACATACAACTGAAATGGCGGAGCTGGCTGTGTAATGAAAGTAACATTCTTTTGAATGTGAACTGAGAAAGAACTCAGGTCATGACTCGACCTTGGCTTGAGCACATGACTTCCACTGAGGCTGAAATGGACACAGGAACAGAATAGTACTCCATGTTTTGTTGGAACAGCAATGGTTAGTGCAGCATGCCAATAAATTGCTAGGGTTAGGGATTCCATTTCTACAAACAGTATTTTTGTAAGGCACTTTGGTTAATTGCTTCCACAATATGGCATACCAAACAGCAGTACAATGTGTGTTCCACTTCCTGATGCACTCCCTACCTGATAGACATTGCTTTTATTATAGTGCAGGTTCAATATTCGGTAAAGTTCTGTATCGCGGCCCATGTGCAGCTGACTCTCTCTCCCCAAACAAGACGCACCATCCCTGAGAAACACATATAGACAGATGGATAGACAGAAAGAAAGACATAAAGTTGTGTTAAAAAAACATTCCTGAATAGATTCGAGACATGTAATCACGTTACCCACACTGACTGAAAAAGATAAGCACTAACCCTCAAACTTAGTTCCTAAGCGTCATACTATTAGCTACATATCAACATGCGATTAAGTGCTTCAAAACTAATTGCTAAGAGCCGATTCTTACATAATAAAGCAGAAAGGAAAGGGATTTTTTCGAATACAGATGATCACAAACATTGGTAATGGGTCCGTGTACTTTCTAGTCATTCGATTTTTGTTTTATAAACAGAAATACAAAAAGTCATTTTTAATTTTTCCTGCTCAAAAACGGAAGAAAGACATGAAAAGTTAATTTTCCTTTTCTCCTTTGTAAAACAAAATGATATTATGTAAAAACAAAAACAGGAAAAAAAGCTTGTTTTTCATTGAGTTTGAAGTATCCTTAAGGTTTGAAGTATATTTTCTGAGTCCGCATGATGTAAATTGTGTCCGCGTTGACTGTGCATTCGCTACACGCCGAAGCCCCACATACGGCAAGGGATGTCCTGCTCACAAACAGTGTAAACGTTGCAATAAAAATATTTCTTTGCACCAAATCTCTTAATTACACCAAAATTGTGCATGGGAAACAGTTTGTGCCGATAGTAAAAACATTTATAAAACATCGCTGTGTGCACAACCATGAAATTCCCTCGTCTACTGAAAGTCATGATGTGTGTTAAGTCTTCTTGTTAATGTTCAAGGCATATAAAAACATTTCTTTTCAGCGAATCTGTTAATTACACCAACATTGTGCTTGTGAAACCGTTTGTGCATGTAGAAGACAAGGTTATAAAGATCGCTAATTTCAAAGCACTCACTGAGGCGTGTCCAAAGAGGAGAAAATGAAGTATACTTTGAAGATCCCAAGCACTTGCCCACGTGGTCACGTGTTTGGTAGTATACCTGGGCCTTGAGCCAAGCTGGGGAGGCGCATCTGCCCCACACATCACCGCAAATGAAAAGATGAGCTGTTTTTCTGTTTTTACATAATATGATTTCTGTTTTACAAAGGAGAAGGAAAAGTTTTTCATGTTTTATCTTCAGTTTCCAAGCAGAAAAACGAAAAAGGAGTAGTTTTTCGTTTTTGTGTTTCTGTTTTTTTTTTAAATATCAAATGACCAGAAAGTGCATTGATTGTAATGTTAGTGCAATTCTGAAGAGGTGGGTGTTTTAATAAAGTTTGGATTATATTTTACTTCCCAGTTCTGCTACTTTTCATATACACACCTAGCCACTTGGCTCTTTGTAGTAGTGATGAAGATGATTCAGTCACAGGATTATGGTTTGTTTACAGGCAGCTCATGGCATTTACTCAACTGGAAAACCTTGTGTGTGCATTGTGCATATTGATTTCACAGTGATTGGACCCTTTGATGTACAAACAGTTTAATGTAAAATGAAAAGTGTATGGAAATCTAAACATTATGAATATTAGTTATATTAGTTCAATTACATAAAATGTAGTTTATTTGGCAATAAAGAAATTATATGTCTTCTGGTTTTTGTATCGTGAAATTTTGTGGAATGATATTTTGTCCAATCCCTACAAAAAAAATTCAAATAATAGCAAGAATAAATTATGGACAAATAGAACAGTATGTTGACGATAATCTAAATATATGTAATTAATTCATAATGTTTCTATCGCTAATAGTAGACTGAAAATATCTGTACAAAATAATGGAAGGATTATGGCAAATGAGTTGAACAATAAACAATGCAAACCTAAACCAACCGGGTGAGAGCCTCACGAACAGCCTGCCTTGCGAAGCGCTCCATCTGGATGTAGAAGAACTCTCGGAAGTTGCTGAACCACTTAATGAGCTGGGAGGTCACACAGCGGTTAAACTACAAAAGAGAGCATATATAAAAATAAGTGATGTATATTATTATTATATACTGTATATTACTAGAGAAGAGATGTCACCGCATGTGGTTAATAAAGATAATTATAATGACAGGGTGATATCTTTCAAAGCCATAACTGTGATCACACACACCTTGACATCAGGAAAGTAGGTTTTAAGTGTGTTAGAGCTGGGGTATCGTGCGTAGAAGAACATCAGCTTTGCTTTCTTCAGATGGCAGGGAGATAAACCCTCCTGGGTGTATATGATTTTTTAATTAAGAAAATATAGTTAAAACATAATTTTGGGGATGAATGTGAAAATGGCATCTAGGTTGAAGTGTTATTCCGCTTGAGCGAGGTGCCTTAGTTTGAGTGACAGTTCAAAGTTAGCATTGCTAGGAGACCCAAGAATGTAAGGCATTATAGTAGTGTTTAATATCCAACAAGCAGAGATTTATGGTGTACAGTATGTCCTATTACACTATTCAATCCAACAAATTGTGAGATTTGCTGCTTTGTATTCCACTTGGACATTGTTGAACTGTTAGCAATATTACTCTGGAAGTTTATTTTTATGCCTGCCCAGTGCCCACGCTGAAATAAAAAAGTCTGATTGGGGATGTTTAAACAAAAGAATCATCAGCACCAACAGCGACATGTTGGTACTAAAAATCTAAGCCTACTACCTTCCAGTGTAGGCGGTGCAGTGTAGAGAAATATATTTAATTTAAAACTCAGACCAAATACAGAGCAGCTGTCTGTTAATTTTGTAACAACAATACCTTTTAATTTCAGTTTGACTTTAGGTAGTAGTTGTAGTAGTCTGTACTAGTAAATCATTTTCAAACATCTTACATTATGAGAATCCTACACCAATAATAATGAAAGGAAAGTGTCACACTTCATTCAGCAGCAAACACTACATAATAACATAATCTGTTGTACCTAAAGCAATCTTAATGCCAGGAAACTCTATTAAATCCAAGTTAAGTTATTGCTAAATTATTGACTTTTATCATTCCACTGCATAGAGAAATGACCAAAGGAAATTCAATTTTGACATTAATATTTCATTGTATATAAATCCAGGCTAGACACTGGATGAGTTTTTGTTGTTACTAAGGAGATTGGCATAGATTTTTGTTTTATTTATTTATTTATTGATGTGGTTGTATGTTTTTCTGTTCATTATCTTTGTATGTTTTTGTATGTGGTATGTTTGTTTTTATGGCTGCAGTATGGGTAAAACCCCTAGACAACTTTTCCACTTTCCACTGTGGGACAATAAAAGGAAATCTTGAATCTTGACCCATAACTTTTATGACAGTATTACTAAGAATATGTTTACCTCAATCTAGCTAGCTAATATTTCTAGGGATGTAAAATATGTTTGTGGCCTCTGTGGGACTCTCTGGTTTATTGTAGGGAGGAAGAGATTTAGACCTTTTGTGCATTCATAAGTGTCAATCTTACTTAGTATAGCTTTAATATGAAATGGGGCTAAAAAAGGATATTCCCCCAGGTGGGAGGTATAGCTCTCCTCCTTCCAGCCCTCCATCTCCTCTCATCCCTCTATCCCTCTCCCTGTCACCGCGGAGGTGGGGGGCCAAGGAGTGGTCTAAGTGACCCAGAAGTGGCAGGGGGAGGAAGGAGGCGTGCGAGGAGAGGTGAGGCTGGAGCTCCAAGAATGGGTGGGAGCTCAGGTACTCCTTGTGTGAGGCGGGGAGGTGAGGGGTGTCCGAAAGAGAACGAGAGAAAAGTTGCTGCATGGAGTAGTGGAGGAGCGGGAGAGGAAGAGAGGTAGGCAGGGCCGGAGGTGGGGGGAAGGAAGAGGAGGAGGAGGACAGATAGGAAGAGGACAGGACTTTGGACTGTGAAGGAGGAGACAGGAGGGAAGGACGGGGGAGGGAGGGATGACGGAGGACAAGGCTGTGATGAGAGGGAGGGAGGTGTGGCTGCAGGATTAGGGTGGCTTTCCGTTTGTCGTGCGACTGTCCAATCGCCGGGGTGACCTGATCCGTCGGCTGTTCTTCACAATGAGATTGGCCAGGCGTGGGGCTCCCATTGGCAGTCTTCAGCCGCTGCCTCTCCCTGTCTATCTCTTTCTGTATTCCATCTCGCCTGCTAGCCTCTGCTCTCTCTCCCATCCAGCCTCCTGTTGCTCTCCCCTCCTCCTCATGTGCTGTCTGGGCGAGGCCAGGAGAGGGAGGGCTGAACTCAGTGGTGTCGGCGTACAGGCGGAGGACGCGGTCAATGACCCGGGCCACCGTGCTCCCCAGCTCAAGCTTCAGGGCCTGGGCGAACTTCTGCCCACCCTCCTCCCCCTCCCCCTCACTTCCTACCATCCCCTCGTCCCATTCCCCTGTCACCAGACCTCCGCCGCCCAGCCACACCGGCCGTCTGGTTGGCCCACCCTCCAAACACAACCCCCCTGGCGTGCCGCTACCCGCCCTCCCCTCACCGCCTTCCCGCCTCTTGCCCGGCCCCTGGAGATTGTTGAATGGAAAAGCGGGAAGGAGGCAGAGAGACTTGTACTCCTCTTCTATAGCCCCCCTGTCCCCCTCTCCCCCTCCTTGCTTTTCCTTTCTGTGCCCCGTTTTCCTCTCCTCCTCCGCCGTGCGCTTTTCTCCAAACACCCTCCAGACCTTCTCCTGCAGGGCCTGGAGTCTCTCCCTGGCCTCCTCCAGCTGCTCCTTTAGCTCCTCCCTCTCTTTCCTCCTCCACTCCCTTCCTCCGTCCGCTTCCCTTTCTCCGTCCCTCTGCACTTTCATCCTCTTGACTTGGACGATGTCGTCATTCCACTCGGCTACCAAGGCGGCGGTGCTGCGTCTCTTCGTCCCAAACAAGCCCTGCTCCATTGACCTTCCTCGTTCGTCGTTCTCCTTTATTCCTTCCTCCACCCGTCCATCACTCTCTTCACCCTGCTCAGTTCTATAGGGGAGGAAGCCCAGGTTGGGGTTGTGTGAAGTCAGAGGCAATTGCCCTCTGCCCCTCTTGGGTGCTCCACCAGGATGAAAGAGGTGATGGATTAGGGGGTACCCAGAGGATCCTGAACTGATAGGTGGCCACCCCCCATCAGACTGGGGGTTTCCGGGGAGCACTGCGGTACATTGATTTGGATCGAATACATTATTCTGAGGGTAGTCTGGAGAGTCATCGTAAAGATCTTCAAGAGAATCCATGACTAAAGGAGAGAGAGAGAGAGAGAGAGAGAGAGAGAGAGAGAGAGAGAGAGAGAGAGATTAATACTAATACTATTTCAAAATTGAAATACCTTCCACACAGACTTCCTTTAAATCAGTGCTTTTCTAAATACAGTATGGGACCCCATGGGTTGCAGGATGCTTCTGTGTGAACACACGTAAAAATGTAAACCATTGAAAAAAAATTGTTTCCAAACTTTCTGATTTATTTTTTAAAGGTTGTGTTATATTTATTACAATTTAATTAATATTCATATCTCAAACAACTTATTTTGGGGGGTTATTGCTCAAAAGGTTGGGTGCATAGAGTTGTTTTAGCTACGTATTGAATGTAAAATCTTCTCAAATCTGTTTAGTCATAAAATGATATACTAAATTATATAGGCTATACAAATTATATAGTCATTTTGTTCCTTTATAACAACTAAAATTTAACCTGTATCATTTTGTAACCACACGTCCCAATAAATCAACAATTGTTAAAATAATGTTTTGTTTTTTTGCAGCCCTATAGTGACAAATACATCACACAGCAGCCTGCCTTCCTCTCCTTCCTTCCTCTGTTTCAACTCCTCTCTTATAGCCCTTTCCTGTCTTCATTTCTGTCACTGTTATCAGTTCAGACAGCTTGTTAAGCACTGTTTGATCACAGTGTTAACCGTCTCTCTCTCTCACACACACACACACACACGGGCAAAAAGGCTGTGGAGAGGATTACACTGGTCAGTAGTGCTTGGGGAATAAAAGGGAATCAGAGCAGTATGTGTGTGCATTTGTGTGTGTGTGTGTGTGTGTGTGTGTGTGTGTGTGTGTGTGTGTGTGTGTGTGTGTGTGTGTGT
>JAODLI010038320.1:0-18319 GCA_027575585.1 Percopsis omiscomaycus | reverse complement strand
AGTGGGTGGTTAGAGAGCAAGAGAGTGGGAGGGGAGAGAGCAAGAGAGTGGGAGGGTAGAGAGCAAGAGAGTGGGAGGGTAGAGAGCAAGAGAGTGGGAGGGTAGAGAGCAAGAGAGTGGGAGGGGAGAGAGCAAGAGAGTGGGAGGGGAGAGAGCAAGAGAGTGGGAGGGGAGAACAGTTTCAAATAGAGACAATGATCTCTTGACAATGATCTTCATGTATCTGTCAAGCGCGGTTCGGGAGCAAGTCAAATACAAATACTAAAGAAAACCTCTGCCGTCCCTAAAATCTGTCTTTGTGCGTCTTCGTTAAACAAACGTCTAAGCAATGTGTAAGCAACTCAGACTAGGGCGGAGGGCGTACTTGCGAACGATGTCCTTAGCCATCTCCGATATCTGGCTCCACTCATCCTCAGGGAAGTCAAAACTGCCAGTCATAATCTTCTTCCTCATGTCCTTGGGGATGGTGCGGCTGTGGTGCTTGGAGTAGAAGGGAGGATAGCCGCATAGCATCACATAGATGATGACGCCCAGAGACCACAGGTCACAGCTCTGGAGACACGGAAAAGAAGGAAACAGTTATTACGTGCCTCGTCTATGCTGATTGCAGAAAGCCTTTTTTTGTAGTTGAGGAGTTGAAAAGCAATGGCTCTCACCTTATTATATGTATAGGGAGTAGGTGAGGTAGGTATGATTCCAGATTTTTCCTTCTGGTGTCTCCTTTGAGCCTCAAGTACCTGGAGGTGCAGAGAAAAGGAGCACATGTAAAAAGTCCCCGTCACCTTTACCCCAACGGTTTTGTCAGTTGCTCGCACGCCCGGCGTGTACCTGAGGTGCTACGTAGTAGGGAGTGAACTGAGGGGTCATCAGGTCACCTTGGTCGACCTTGGCAAAGCCAAAATCACACAACTTCACGGGAGCATCCTGTGGGGGGTGGGAACAAGAGGAGCGAGAGCCACGGAATTAGGAGCAAACACAGCGCCGGGGGAGGGGGGGGTATATAAAGATTTTACTGAAGAGGAATGATACGGGGTAGACTGAGGAGGTGGAGGGGACGGAATATCACATGTCCCCATTATCTTGGCCGTGCTCTGGCATTGGACATGATTGGGTCTTTCACTCATGCCATATGAAAAGAGATTAACACCATTAATGGCCTCGAGGGCAAAGGGACATTCTCCTCATGGTGAATAAATGATAATGGGCAATGAATGAACCACACAAGTTATGGATAGTGGTCTGGTGTCACTGGACAAAAGTATGACACAGTGTATCGTCGCCCCGCGTAACTTCCTCTCCTCACCAGAGAGTTATCCTTGAAGAGCAAGTTCTCTGGCTTCAGGTCTCGATGAGCAATATTCAGAGTGTGACAGTGTTCCAGGGCTTGACTAATCTAGAGAGAGAGAAACCATCGAATGAGACATCGTTCAGACAGACAGGACACAATCCATGTGTGAGATACAGACACAGAGTGACAAAGAGTGTGCTAGGAGGAAAAGGTAGCCTGGCTTTGTGCGTTTTTTGTATGTGTAAGAGTATTTGTGTGTGTTTGTACCTGCTTGGTGACCTGGCTGGCCATCTTCTCAGTGAAGTGTCTGTGTTGACTGATTCTGTGGAAAAGCTCACCGCCCTCCATCATCTCCATGACGATCAGTAGCCTTGCTCTGAATAACACGGCAGATGGAAGGAATTATCCAGAGGAAGTTAGAATAAAGACACACAAACCAGCAGTTGTGCAGGCGCATGCCCTATACCTTGGGCTGGACTCGTGGGGGAACTGGACACTGTTGGCGTAAACCTCCAGGATTTGGACGATGTTTGGATGGGTGGCACACATCATATGGAGGCGGACCTGCATAATAGGAAATGATTACCTTTAGAAAACAAAAGGCCCATTTCCACCGAGCTCAGGAACTATCTGGAAGGGGAAATACTACATGGATCCTGGAACGCATTCATGTTTGCTTTCCCACTGCACCATGAAGATTATGCAAACAGGAGTGATGGAAATGAGTTGAGCGTGTTTTTCTTTCATGTTAAAGTTGTGGGTATTTATATGGTAACTAACCCCATGTTATAGCAGAAGGGCATCAGACTAGGAAGATTAGGAGGCGATTCTGGAAAAAATAAGCAGGGAAAATGTGTGTGTGTAGCCTGCATTTAACTCTCAGAGAGCAGTTCATAACTTGAACAAGTCTGTCAAGGATATAACCCGAATTAATCACCACCACATGCTCAGACCCAGTTACAATGGTTTTCCACTTTTAACTGTTTGAGGTTTAGATACTTTTTTTAAATGGCGCTGGTCTGCTTGGTGATGCATACAAAACTGCATTTGACATTGACACTGCATCAGTCAGCATGGAAGCTCCGCCCCAACAGTTTCTGAACCTGTAAAAAGAACCGCCTCAGGAGCAGGAACTAAAATAAGGTTCAGGAACTATGTTTCAGAAATGAAAACAAGCAGACCAAGATTATGATACCCTACGCCTGGCAGCTGGCTACAGCTACGTAGGCCAAGCATGCAAGCAGAAATGACTTTCTTGTACAAGCAGAAATGACTTTCTTGTACAAACAGAAAACATTTCACCTTGAAGGGTGTATTTGAAACACGCGAGGTGGCAAGCAGTTGACAGATATGCCTTGAGGTTTCATGATAGTTATCTTTGCGTTTGTCTGCTTTTATCTTGATACCTCAGTTGTTAAATCTTTGCTGCTTATTTTGACGGCATGTCACTCCTCAACTGCTGTGTAAGCTGCTTGGTCTGAGAAGTGGGCTGCTAATGGCATGGGGAGCCTTACTGTCTCTCAGAAGAAGGAATTATGTTATAAAGAAAAACACAAGACATGCAGACGCTGAAAAGGACAGGTGTTTGAGGAGGATTGCTATTTATGGAGAATAGTCTCAAAAACTTCAGACTACAGACAAAGAAAAGAGTTGGATGGAGATAAGACAGGGGAGTTACATTTACAACACATTTACAGAGGTATGTATATTGCTTTAACAGAGAGATGACCAAAAGTAACAGCATAGTACAACTAGAACACTTCATCACTAACCTCATTTCTTGCTTTGGGACGATCAATGAGAATCTTAAGGGCCAGGCGTTCCTGAGATGACTTCTTAACACATACTCTGTGGAGTAGTGCAAAAACAGAATTTTTTTTCCCCCATCATTTTACATGTACACCTCCAATTTCCACAAATTACTATGTAGTTGGCATCCTGTAATTTAAAGTGATACCCAATTTCCTAGGAGAGCTTTCCTGTAGTTTAGCCTGTGTGAAAAAAATGAAATGGCCACAAATAGGCAAAGCTAACTACATAAAATGCACTGTTTTACAATTCAAATTAATTTTTCCTCTTTGCCCATAATAGTGTTGTTAGTGTCTGTGGAATGTGTGAAGGACACAATCATTTGAATGTGTTTGAACACTGTGACAGAGGAGCAGCACATTCCCTTCAGTGAGAGGCAGCATATTTAGTCAACATCCCAGTGTGTTGTCAGATCAAACACGATATTAAAGCAGGCATCAATCCAGTATCTCTCACCACAGATCCAACATACAAGACTGAAAGCATTTGCACTAATCTGAAAGAATTTAACAGCCTTTCTTCTGGCAATAGCTAGGTCTAAGTAATCACAGCATTTAGAAGAAAGAAAGGCAAAGTATATAATTTCATCGTCTGACAAGTCCATTAACCCCACCTCCCTCCAAGCAGGGACTCAAACATTCACTTTGGACGACAACCCCTGGCCCTTAAACTCAGATTACACTAGTAAAGCATTACCGCGAGGAACATTCTGCATCGACCAAAGTTCGCTTACCAGAGAGTAACCTATGAATCACAGAGAAGGAGATAAATAAATAAATAAAATGCAAGACGAGTCAAAGAGAGGTGAACAAGGGTGATTCAGAGAAAATCAGAATGCTTCCTAACACCCACGTTATGAATTAAAAAGAAAGGAAAAAAAACGAGGTTTGAATCAGAGGTCAGTCAGGAGCTGGATATATCTAAATAAAGCACTGTGATGACTTCATTCCGAAGACTTCCTGCATTTCAAGGCCTCCACTTGTACAGGAAATCAAATGCTGATTTACACTGACTCAACCTATAATGAGTTTAAAAAAGACAAGAATTCATCGATTACAGATTATAGAGGTGGTGTAGCATGAATAACCTGCATCTTGACTCTTCATGTCACAGTGTAACACCACGATTCAGCTCCTTCACGCTTTAAGGGTGAAAGATTTAGCACACCGGGAAGAGGAAACTCTAGAGGAGACAATTCGGGCACTAACAGTATGCCACATGTTTGAAAATAATGGTCCTGAAAATCCATTTCAGCAGTCCCAATAGCCAGTTAACTATGCTCGTCTGTTGTGGTATCTAATCCAACTCCAGTGAGCAGAAAGTGCACTTTTTAACGTGCTTTAGGCAGCAATAAACAAAAATCTGCTAACATGCACTATAACGTCAGTTGAGTGATTACATTTCTTAAGAGTACTCTGAATGAGAATGTGTGTTAAACAGTAGCAGAGAAAATTATGCTGAGGTGAGCCACTGACACCTATCTGAGTCAGCTAACAGTGGAAAGTGGTCGGCTAAGGACAGCAGGAAACAACAGGTTACATCTGACGCAAAATGTATTTATATATAAAAATGTATTTTCTCCCTTTTCCCTCATATCACTTTCTCTGTTAGTCGCTCACTTCTTCACATACACAGACAAACTGATTTTAAGACTTACCTAACAGGCCCACTAATGCCGGCTCCCAACTTCTGGGTCCAGTTGATGTTGTATTCCTCTAGGATGGATGTTTCCTATTGAGGAGGGAGAAAAATGTCAGAGAACACACCAAATGAATAAGACATGAAAGGGTATTTTAAATATTTAAATTTGAAACAGAGTCAACTGAGACTATTTATGAGAATAGTCTGAAATTAATTATATCACTCTGTGCTGGCAGACCTCTAGAATAGTAGATCTCAATGAGAGGGTTCGGGGGATTGCATGAAATGATTTCAAGAAATTTTAAATAGTCCAATTAATAGTTTAATCTAGCTTTATTATATCAAATAGAATTTCCATACATTTTACCCAAAGGTGATCATGTTTGTATTTTGTTATATTATGTAATTATTGTTTTGGCCAAGGAAATAGAAGTTGTTCATAGCTTGCTTGTTGCCACCCTCCCTCATGCATGGGGGGCAGGATAGTGTTGGACTCCCAGCCAGAAGTTCGTGGGTTCGAGCCCCAGTGTCGGTGTACCTGTAAGCATCCTTGAGCAAGATGCCTTACCCCTACCTGCTCCATGTAATAGAACAATGTAATTATAAGTTGCTTTGGATAAAAGTGTCTGCTAAATGCTGTAAATATAAATTAATGCACAAAGGGGGCTGCAAATTGCAAACCACCACCTTTCTGAGGCCATGTTTGAGAACTCTAAAGGTTTTTAATTAATAACAGGTCTTAGACTAATCATGTTAATGTTTAGAATGACTTTGCCAAAACAAATTAATCTTTCTTCTAAAGACAAAGAATCCATTATTCTCCATACCAAATAAGTAATGCTTGCCACTATCCTGGCCAGTCAAGTCTATTTAAACAAAGTGGCTGGTGATAATCTCAGCACAACTGATTTCTCAACATGATCTTTGATAGGGGTCATGCTTTGTGAAACACTGTGCTCTAAATCTCATGTTCCTCACCCAAGTCAATAGTACATTCAGACTGTGAGAGCAGAACTTGTGCCGAACCAATTCAGGATGATATTCTACTGCTAATATGAATGTCCAGGCAGTGATTTCTGGAAACAGCCATCACAGAAGAGCTGATGGTGGATCCATAACCAGTTATGATGGAGTCTTTCTGGGATATAAAGGCACAGAGATCTATGTCTAGCTTCCATCCTTTATCAGCACCCAACTCTTCATGCAAACTCTAGACGGATGTAAAGCGAGCTGCAAGCTATACATACCCAGGCTATACATTTGCTCCTTTTCATTACCTTAATTAATTTGTCTGCGTTGTTATCCTCGGACATGGTGATGATCCACTTTAGACAGAAGAACCTGTCTGGCAGAGTTCATACGTTTGACGATCAAACCAAAGCGATATGTTCGATCATTGAAAGTTTCCGTCTTGTAAATGTCCAATGGGAGCTGGTAAAGGTTCCTCTCAAGTTTGTTCTACTGGTGGCACCAAAGGCCCATGAGTACAAAGTGGTACTCGTCTACCAAGCAGCCGCAGTCGAACGTGTCTCTCGGGGAAGCCAACGCGGTTCACAACCTCGCGTTCCGACTCGCTCTTCCAATCGTCTCGAATTCGCTGTTGCGATCATGTAGAGTCCCTCCGAGTAAGGTGGCCAGAAAAGCCGTATACACGAAATCTAACGTAGACAAGCCCACCACTTTTGGTGTGGCGCGGAGTATGGGACAATACTTGTATATTTTTAGCCAACGCAATAAGTGGTCAAGCAGTGTTATGCTAACGTTACGTTATTTGTTACAAGATACCAGGCTTGGCCAGCCCACTTGCTGGAAGACAATTTAATGCGACTGAATTGCACAGTATAAGTTAATTATGTAACAATGCTAGTTGGGAAAAACTAGATTGATTTAAAAAAAAAGACTATGTTCATTTCAACTAAAACTAGCACATTGTGATCCAGAAGCTTGACAACTGTTACCTCGACGAATCGAGGTTTGCTAACTCTCTAGCTTGCTTCGGTGTTAAGTCAGTCCACTAACAACATGCAAAACCGCGGACATTAATGTTTTCTGTAGACAACATAAAGGTCGTTACCACTACAAAGAGGCATTCATTGTGTAAATGATAGTAAGAGCTGCTAAAGTATATTATGGGGTGATCAAGAATAGGTTGCTATATCCAGGCTACCTTGCTAATTCCATGGCCCCTTGTCAAAGAATACACACAAACCGACTCATACCTACGCAAGAGTAGCCAGTACCGATCGCCTGATGAAATGTTTTAAAAATCTTTATAAATTATACATTTGAAGCATATATATTGGTAGGCTACATTATTATCTATTTCGTACATATAAATAATTCAAATAACTAAATATTTTATTTAATTCGTTTAATTAATTTTGATAAATATAGTTAGAAAACCGAGATTATGCCGGGACCCATGGTTGGGGCCTTCTGGGGTCCTATTTTTCTCTCTCAATGCGGATAATGCATAATATGACGGTTGACGGATGCGGATAAAGCGAGAAAGCATCCGATAACACATAATCGCAACGTTTGACTAGCGATCCATATCTTGCTTTTTTGGTAGACCTAAATGCGTGTTTGATAACGCCACTAATTAAAAAAGCAGTACAGAAATTACCATGTTTGCATATCCCGTTTCTTTACTAGGCCAGTAGAGCGCAGGGGAGGGTGATGCATGGACGAGGCAAAGGCAAGGCATTTCCTCCCCACTCTAGTGCAGGGGTCCACTCTGCCTCTTGCATCTAGGCTACCTTAACCTACTGAATGTTGTGAAAAATTAAGAAAAATACACAATCTCACTCACTCTCCCTTCCTTGTGCTTGTTGTGTCTTGTTCTGTGATTTGTCACGTGTGCTGTAGTGACCTGTTGGCAAGTAGACAATTTACTTGGTGCTGATTTTGAATAGTCTAGAGACGATGAAGGTGACTGGCAATTAAGGCAATGGTATTGGAAATAATTAAATCATGTCGATCCAAATGTGATTTCCAAATGTGTTTTCAAGATTTTGAATTAAGCATTTCCAGACGGACTTGAAGTGGGCTGTAGTCGAATACAAAACTGTGGCAAGATCAGGATCGCCTCACCAGTAGCCTATAGGAAACAATTAAAACCTTGAATTTCGAGGCCTCTGTATAAACTAATTTTATCCTTGTTTACTCAGGGGGAATGGATTAATATGCATTGACTGTAAGTTAAAAGGGGTATTGTGTCAAGCCACTTGGCGGCAGTAGACTTGCAGTATGTAGGCTTGTGCTGCTGTTCAAAGTGCATGCTCAAATTCGAACAGTGCTGTAAAACTCTTATGTCAATTAGAGACAAAAACTTGTATTATGTATGTTTATGCTACACATGGAAATACCCTGCCAAAAATGGGAGGTTTAAAACTAGGCCTACTTTAAACCGTACACCCTACTCTATAAATGGGGAGATAATAAGTGAACATTTGAAATGTAAATTGATAAATAATTTAATAAAGAGCAAAAATTGACCGTTAATACCAATAATGATTTGTCAGAACCACGGATAGCACCGAGTATTTACCTCTATGTCAATTGTGGTTTTCAGTAGTTTGTGTATGGTATGCAACACTACATTAGGAAATGTTCCTCATCCTTTCAGTTGTTTGCACGCTTCCCTAAAAAACGAATTGACTTTATAGCGGGGAAAGTGCTTTTGGAAAGATTATATCAGTAGTAAACAGTAAAGTTACCGTTTGTAATGCTTATATGACCCTAATGCGCATTCGCAGTCACTGTGCTATCATGCGTATTTTCGCTTCTAAAGCCGGCTCACGTGGATGCCACAATACAGCCGCTGAGGTTTCATGGACTTCCTGTAAATAGTGCCATGTTGTAGATTCAGGTCATTCCGAAAAGTAAAAGTCGCATTATAAATCTCTTGGATATGTATAAAGAATATTGGAGTGTTAGTGAAACTGCCAACTCTTTATGCCTGATAAAAACACAGACCAGTAACATTTGGTTTAATTTGTGCTATTAGACCTTTCATATATCCCTCCGCCCTTTTTTGTCCCCTTTCAGACTGTTTTGGTCTTTTCGCTGTTAGCTACGGAGAGAACCTGGATAGCTGTAAACCCAATTTTGAGATTATAAAAAAATATCGTTACGATTACAAAACATATTGACAAGAGGTGTACTACATACGTTTATTTCCGAGAAGCAATTCTCGGCAATTGTCTTTTTTTAATAATATTTTTTTCTGTTTTAATAGGCATTGTACAGAAAGCTAATTTAGCTAGCAAACGTTAGCTAGCTATCTTCTTAGCATAGCATCTTCTCAAGAAGCTAAAGCAGACAAGCAAGTTGACATTAGCCTGCTAGCTAGTCATCCGTAGATTGCTAACTGTCACGCAGGTGAACACAGTCTCATCATCACAGAACTGCAGCGATTAGCTGGCCATTTTAAAACATCAGAACACTCTGCAAACATTGTTGTTTATGGGATCACCATGTCAATGAAGGCCGGTGGTAATCGCAAGCCCGGCGGTGGCAGCACTGGTGGTGCCACCGCCTCTGGTTCTGGGGGAAGCGGCGGGGGACGACAGAATTTGGGCAGGTCGGTGAAAACTAAATCGCACGAAATTGCAATATGTAGCATTGATGACAGTGTCCACATCATACTTTCTATAATTACCTAAAGCGAAAAATGTGACATTACTGTTATGTGGCCCAAACCCCGTCTTACATGTGTATGTGAACATATTTGGGCCTTGCGACGTGTTGGTCATCTAGCGTAACGTAGTGAAGCAGTAAGTAGGCCTTTCTGCTCGGATAATACTGGAATTTCGATTTAACCCTAATCAAGCACATTTTACTACTCACTATGTACGTTAACCCATTTGTTAGATTAAAAGATTATCTTGTGAGCGTTTGCTATTAACGTTACTTGCTCGGCCGCTTATGTTGATTTACTATTTAATACTGTCCTGCATGAAGTTAATCGCCAGATAGCCAGCAAATTACCCGTTAGATAGGCCGTGCTTGTAATTCAGTGCACTTGCCTTAGTCAGTTTAATGTGTAGCAAAGGTTTTACGGGCTGGAAAGTCATATCTTAATAATTGCATATTACTAAAGCTTTTGTTTTGATGTGACTGACATGTAGATGTTTACCGCAACAATGCTGCAATGGGTTTGTCAAAAATTTGACATAAAATGTGTGGGCGCATGGATGAAAAAGAGGCGGGGTGGTTTTGGAGTGAGAATAGGAGAGGGGTTAGCCCGGTGGGATTTCAACCTTGACTTTGTCGTTGCTGCTTTGTATTAAAAAATGCCGTTGAAGCAATATATTGCGATAGTGCTGATTTAGGTATTACAGATTAGCGATAGTAGTTGTATGCATGTTGTGTATTTGGGCGTGTTTATTTGGATAGCCCTCTTTTAGCCGGTCACTAGGATAGCATGTCCAATTCATTGCGCAGGCTGTATCCAAATGGCTCATTCCCAAGATGCTATAAAAATAAGAATGGACCAGCATGTTAGCCAATTTCAGTTCAGAAAGAAATTCTTGGATTACTCAATTGTATTGGTAAAATACTTTAAGCTTGTGCAAAAGTATTGCAAGGGATTAAACATTTTTTTTATATTTGTATGCCTGCAGGGGTTAATAGGTAATTTTGCTTGGAAAAGGTTAAATGGTCTTTGGCTTAATTTCATTATAGGTGGAAGTTACACATGTAGAGATTTACGTGGTGGTATATGTATGTATGTGTGTATATATAAAAAAATAAAGTTTCCTTACCTCAATATAAATCCAAACTGGTGTTTGGGATGAAAATAATAATGAACCCGGCACTGCCATCAACTATCGGTCTCCATTGACCTCTGTTTCTTAAAACATGCTTTTAATGCTCCTAGGAAGGTGGTCGAAGTCTCTTCCTGTAGCATGCATTAGTTACCTCAGCCCTAAAAATACAAATGTTGTAGTTATGTCAGTTTTTAATTTATTATATATTTCATTTTGGATGAAATCCCATCACTAATATCACCCATACCAAAATGCGTTTATCCTGATGGAAACCTTAGAACGCCAATACTGATGGTAGTGATTTTTAACTACATTGCCCTTTTTAATTTCAGAGGACGACACAGTGGCAAGGGGCCTTCTGCAGCAGTAAGTCAAATATTTAAACTGTTAGTCATAAGTCTACTACTAAGTCTAAGTCTACTAGGATAGTCTAGTGGTTGGGGTGGTTGACTCTCACCCGAAATCTTGTGGATTTGATCCCCAACAAGACTGGCCTAGCTGTAGATATCCTTGAGCAAGAAGCCTAACCCCAACTTGCTCCTTAATACTTTTTAATTGTACCCACTGTAAGTCGCTTTGCATAAAAGTGCTAAAGGACCTAATTGTAATGACTTTGTATCAGCAATCCTGTCTATAAGTTGTCTTTGGCTTAAAGTTTAAGTTTAATAAGGCAACAAACAGAGGTTAATTAATTGACGCAATTTTTCACCCTCAGGTGGTTTTCAATGGTGTTTATGCAAATATGAGGATGGTCGATGCCTTGACATCACTAGTGGTATGTGTACTTATTTTTCAGAAGTCTAGTGTGTGGGTTGGTGTAATAATTAATAGGAAGTTGAGAAATCAAACGTGCTGAGAAAAAGCTGTATGTGAATCAACCATGCAAATCTTTCTGTAAATGAATCTGTTATAGCAGTGTGTCATACAGTCTGTCATTCACCACCTGCTGTTGTCTACTGAATGTCTATGCTGCAATAAATAAAGCCTGTGTAATTAGTAGAAACAGATGGTTACAGTAATACAACATATTGATCAGTCATTTTGTTTATTTCTGTTGTGCAGCAGATGTGTTTATAGGCGCTTTTCAACTGCAGTAACACAGGCCACTTCCCAGGTGGCGCAAACGTTTATGGCTCGTTTCCACTGAGCAGTACAGTACAGTACCATTGGGGATGGCAAACCCTGATCCGGCTTGTGTTTCCCCCGCCAACAGTACCCTTACTTGATAGGCGGGGTGCATGCCGGACCGCGATAGCCGCGTCAGAAAGTAGCGCTCGTCGTCATACTCGTGTGAAGAAGAAAGCGACACTGTAAAAACAACAATGGAGGACATTCAGCAGATCGTGTTCTTGCTTCTCGGCATGTGACCAATCAACGGTCGGCAGTGAGTCCAGCTCCAGCCTTTAGGTTCCCGGACCCAAAAAAGTGGCACGGTACAGATCGGTATTTTTGTACCATTCACAACTTCTAACAATCGAAACTGAAATAATTTGTGTACCGAATTGGAACTGTACTGTACCGCTCAAGGGAAACGAGTTTCCATTGTGGTGCTGGAAATACAGACCTACAACGTTACCTTTGATCACCATGTAAATTCCGAGCACGACAAAAGAATTATATATTTCTCCAGCGGCAGCATGCTAGCACCAACATTAGAATGTTAACCAAGAGATTTGCCAGATAATGTTAGGATTACCTCAAGTCGACAGTTGAATGTTGCTCTAAAAATTAAATGGCTTTATGGCAGCAGTAATTACGATAAATTAATACAATGGCGCTTGTTGTTTTCCACTCATGGCGCGTTTTAACCAATAAGTGCCGAGCCCCATCCAGCAGTTTTTTAGGGCTGCTCAGAAGTACTTACCCTGGAGTAGGTACTTATTTTGCCCCAGAAAATGGCCCTGAAAAAGATCCTACAGGAGTGGTTCCTGCAGTGGAAAACCGCCTTTTGGTTCTGGCCCCATATAAAACGGGCCTGCGAGTTCCTGCAGGACCGTATGTACTTTTTTTGTGTGTAAACTGATGGTGTTTAGGTTGTTGACACAGTGACATTATTGGTTTGCTTACTTACAGGGGACAAAGTGTGAACTGAAAGTGAAGAATGGAGCAGTCTATGAAGGAGTACTTAAAACATATGGTCCTGAGGTAAGATGACATCTAGAGGGCCGTTGTTTTTAGGTGCTAATGTTAAACAGTTGTGTGATGTTCTTGTTAAATGGTGCTAATAGGTTAAGTATGTAGGGAAGATAATGCCAGCACTATACCACAGGACAGTTTCGGCCACAGGAGGCAAATATCTTTATTATTATTATTTTTTTTAAAGGAAAACATTGTAATTCTTAATAATAAGCAGCAGCAGTCAATGCATCTCACCTGTCATTTAAGATGTCGCTAGACCAGGAATTACTGACTTTGTTTCAAGATAAATTTTATTCTAATCAAATGCTGTTTTCTTCCTAAGTGTGACCTTGTATTGGATGCAGCCCACAGAAAGAGCCCTGAGCTAAGCGTAGCTCCGAGGAAAGAGGATATTGTGGAGAGCATCATTTTTAAGGCCTTTGATGTGGTAGTGGTGTCCTTCAAAGACGTGGACCTCAATTTTGCCAGAAAAGGTACAAAGTTGAGTAATTCTGAGCGGTTTGCTTAGCCCGCCACATGTGTGCACCGTATAGCTAGGGAAGTCCCATTGTTATGCACCTTACACATGTGCAACACAAATCAATCTTACGTGCACACACTGAGTGGCCAGTTATGGAAGAATAATGTGAATTATTGATCAGTCAGAAGATCTCCCTGGTACGGCAAGGGCAGTTAATAATAGCTCAGTTAGTCTCCGTCCAATTAATCTTGACTCGTACAATTCTCTTTTGAACCATTACAGATTATATAGAGGGTTTTATGATTAAGAAATGAACAGGTGATAAAGCGTCAAGGCTCTTTATAGCGTCTTCTAAGTGGCACAGACGATTCTGACATTAAATGTGTATCGTAATTTAACTCAACAAATTACACAATTGTGCAGCTAAGTGTGATCTATGAGATGGTGCTTTACATTATTCTATTGAGGCTAGCATTACAATACTCTTTGTGCATTACACAGTGTTGATAGTGTTTTCTTTTGCTACATTTTGCTTTACAGAAAATCTTTTCATAAAGCAGCGGGGGGGATTAATATCCATTCAGTCCCTCAGAAGACTTATATTGTATTGCCATGAATGATGTAATTATCCACCAACAGTTTCTAAAATGGGATATCTCAGTTTATCTCTGTAGATTATACAGATGGGTGTTATACGTGTACAGTATCATTGTTTCTTTTCTGATCATTCACTGTCTTCTGATACGCTTTCTCACTTGTTTGTCTCTCCTCTCCAATGGTCTAGTCTCCTCTGACACAGGTAATGTATGTCTGCTTTCTGCTCACATCTTTCTGTACACATACACAGACGCACACACTTTCTCTGATAAGCTTTCTTGAAAGGTGAAAACACAAAGGATTTGCAGAATCCTTTCCAGAGCTGCAAGTTAATTGTAAATGCATTGTCTCACGCAAACTGAAAAAGTTGGGATGGAAAATATCCTCAAAGCTCCTAGAGTCCAATATCAGTCTTCCTCATTTCACCAGATACTTCGTAATCCTAGGTTTTGGCCAAGTGAATGTCCCAGTGGGATATAAGCAAATTGAATGTGTTTCACCACCAGGGTCAGTGCATGGGCCGCTATTAATGGCACCTATATCGCACGTTTTCTATATCTAAAATGACTGAATCTTTGACAAGGAAGCATTATTTGGCCCCTATAAAGGCATGAATTATTTTCCTCTCATGAAGACACATTGTCGTTGAAGATGCAAATTACTTTACTCTTTTCTCAAGATGTGAGGTTGTGCTTTGGAACCTCTGATTTAATTTCTTAGTCTTTTCGTCCTCATCTCGCAAGCTCCACATTCAGTCTCACTCTGCCCGGCAGTCTGAATATGCTCAAAAGAAACCATTTGTGTCCATTCAGATATCAGTCCAGTTGAGCAGTAAGTTATGTCTGTTTGATAATCATAACACTGTCTTGTGAGGTTAGTGTAGATGTCTTTGCAGTTATATCCAAACCGGTGTTAAAAAAACATAACTGCATTGAAGGCATTTCTTAGTGGAGAAATGGTCTTTGGAAGAGCTTCATTTATCAGCTACAGTTACAGCTCCACCATGGGAATGTCACAGGTTTGCTGTTCTTATTGGTTGAAGCTGGTCCAATCACCTACTAATGACTTTGATGCACACCTTGTGCCACTACCTTTTCCATACATGGTTTTCTAATATGGAGCATATCCAGACTGATTATTGAAATGAAACTGAAGGTGAGGCTTGTGACAGGACAGTCAAAAGGCTACTGGTTTCTATCCCCTCTAGAAATTCAAGCCCAATCCAAACTGAGTTTCACACAAAGTGATGAGCACCTTGTGTATAAATCCATTGAAAGCAACTTCGTACAACACTCATGCAACTGTATTTTAGACATGCTTTTAAAAAATATTGTAAAAAAATTATGTATTTTGCTATGTCTAAATAAATTTGGGTCTAGTGCTTTGGAGTCCTAGTGATTGACTGCTATCTAAATGCATGTTTGCTTTCCCCCGAGAATTTATTGTTAATTATTATTTATTATATAATTATTTTCCTAATTCCTATCCTTGTGATGGGGTATGTGCATAACGGATGCCGGGCTCTTCAGTTGACTTAAATCAGTATTCTCAGCGTCCATATTGAGTTTTCCAACTTCTGAATTTGGCAAGCTCATTGTCAGAAGTGCTTGGGTGCACAATGCACCGCTGGATGAGCTAGGAAAATTGACTGACGTCAAGGAAGGAGCCAGTTATGCTTCATGCACATGATCCATCAGTGCCAGCTCCAGGTTGTGAGACCAGACCTGGGTTGAAATGAGATTAGATGTCCTCACATCCATTTGTTTTTTTTTTCATTGAGCTGGCCTAGCTGGCACAGTTGTGCTAAGTCACCCTTTCTAAAATTGCAGTGTGGATGATGTTCACTCTCATTGGTCTTTCTTAATATACATATGAAGCTTAAATCTTAGAAAATGTAATGGATAAACCCTTTCAAATGTTCCTTGCTGTGTCTGGCAGTTATTTTCTCATATTCTTGATCAGACTTGCACATTTTGTTTAGCATTGCCAAGGCCAGCTCAAGCGATAACTCTAATGTTTATGAAAGGAGTTTGTAAACTAACCAGTTGGGCCCAGGTCTAGTTGATACCGAGAGCCTCCACAGGCCAGAGTGCATACCTGCATAAGGCAGTAAGAGGTCCACTGAATTTCACTATAGGTCACCGCAGGCTTCTGGTGTGTGTTTAGAGCTTGCTTGTATGTGTTTTGGCCGCGCATATATGCATACTGTATGTTTCTGTGTGTGTGTGTTGTAGACAATTTCACAGATGCTGCCGTGAGCAGCAGGATCAACGGAGAGCACAAGGAGAAAGATCTTGAGCCCTGGGATGGAGGAGAGACACACACCTCAGACAGCCTGGAGTCCTTGGATACAGATGTGGTGAGAACAAACCCATATACAGACACATTGATGCATTGTTTGCTAACACGCACTCTGATCTAGTCTTGGACTTTCCAACGCTCTAGTGTTTGTTTGTTTATCCCAGCTCCTGTCTTCCCTACATCACTCCAGATAATTCATTTGTAGTGTTATAATAATGTCTCTTTCTCTCATTTACTAGTCTAATGGTTGGGATCCTAATGACATGTTCAAATACAATGAGGAGAAGTATGGAGTCCTGTCTACGTATGACAGCAGCTTGTCCACATATACGTAAGCTTCCTTATTGTTTTTCTCAATGTGGGCATTTCTGTGTTTTAAGATAAAGTTAAGTTATTTTGGTAATGGTTTTTATTTTTTTAGAAAATACACTTAAACCTGCTAGGTAGGATTTGAGAGTTGAAACGAGAGCTAGCTAAAAACAACAACAGACACCAAAACAACAACAGCCCAAAAACCCATCCTCTTCTCCCTCTCTCTGGAGCCTGTTGGTCTGCCATTGCGAAGCGCCATTGACAAAACTGTTGTAGCTTGTGTGCATTCATGTGATTGACAGGTAAGGTAGAGTCGCTGGACCAATCAGGGAAAAGAGGCCCTTATTGGTCAGAATTCTTTCAGGTGCTCTCAAAAAACGAAATCGACTTGTAATCATTATAATCAATCCCAGCAGCAAATATAGCTCTTACCTTATTATAGAACCCGGTTGTTGTCCAAAGAAGTACTAAAACAAGTCACAGAGCTGTATTGTTGCTTTGGTCCACATAATTAAACATTACCAGTACATCGTACATCTTTTTTCCCTGAAATGACTCAATGAAGCGACACCCAGGTAGAATAGTGCCTTCTTCGCTCTCAGCCCTTTTAATGTTTGGACATTTATTTCTAGATGACTCTTGTTCACTTCTTTTTCTATTATGCTAATCTCATTCCAGAGTGAGAAACAAGAGGCTGATTGTTTTTTTATTTTTGGAATACTTTTATCAGTTTCCATAAAAACAATATACAGGTATATATATTTTTGAACACCTGTTACCCAGCAAAGTCCGGAATGTCAGAAAAGTACTTTTAGAGCTGATAGTGATTCAGTGTTTAGTTTGAAGACACATCAACAAGCTTGCCCTCTCCGTGTGAGGACCATGTGCCTTATCACTGCCCCACCCCTGCTCGCTCCACGACTCACCCTCTCCACACTGTGCAGGGTCCCTCTGGAGCGAGACAACTCGGAGGAGTTCCTGAAGAGGGAAGCCCGCGCCGCCCAGCTGGCCGAGGAGATCGAGGCCAGCGCCACATACAAAGCCCGTGTGGCGCTGGAGAACGACGAGCGCTCCGAGGAGGACAAGTACACCGCCGTGGTGCGGGGGGACAGGGAGGCACACGCACTCAACAGGTGAGACCAGGGCGCACAGTGGAGCACTCTCACACCCAGAAGTAATGTTCACACAGTTCACAAAGAGACTGCAGTACCTGTGTGAACTGCAATCAACGTCTATTAAACTATAAATGATGGATATTCTTCATTTGTTGACATCGATTAGTTTCCCCATTGACTCTGTATGCACTGTGTGCGCAGAGAGAACAAGTACATTCCCCCTGGCCAAAGGAACAGAGAGGCGATGTCGTGGGGAGCGGGACGTCAGAATTCGCCTCGTCTGATCCAGAGTTCTGCTGGACCCCCGACACCCCGCCCAGGTCCGCACGACTACAGTCCCAGTTCTGGGGCCGACCAGAGGGTTGTCAACGGAGGTATGGAGGGTGCATGCCAAAACCTTTTTACTCATCCATTCATTCATCGCCTTTTTTAAGAGCACAGTGTGATGATCGGACACACGCACACACACACACACGCACGCACATGCAGAAATATACTTGAATATTGGACGATAAGGAATTCAATAAAATAATAGTTTCACTTTGGACTGGATGAAAATCAAGGAATAATTTTTTGCTGCAGCTGCTACTTGTTCTGTTTTTTTTAAATCGGTTTATCATTGCCTCGCCTTTTTTTATTTTATTCTATTGGTCCAGCTGTTTTTATGATTCCATTTTCCCCTTTCCATTAATTGGTTGTCCTCTGCTGTCTGTCCTTCTTTATAATTTGTCCATCCCTCTTTTAGGTTCATCCCATTGGCCCTCGCCCTGTCCATCACCTTCCTCCCGCCCCCCCTCTCGTTACCAGTCTGGTCCTTCCTCCCTGCCTCTCCGGGCTGCCACGCCCACCAGGCCACCCTCCAGACCCCCCTCCCGACCTTCCA
>JAODLI010038311.1:0-16927 GCA_027575585.1 Percopsis omiscomaycus | reverse complement strand
CCCCCCCCCCCCCCCCCCCCCCACCCATTGTAGGAGACCTGGGACACCGCCTGTACCGAGCTAACTCACGCCGCGCTCAAGCAACTATCAAGGCAATCTGGGTTTTCTTGGCACTTGAGCCCTTATTCAGTTGTTGAAAACATCATATGCCACGGATTCAACAGGCCATGTTCTTTAGTGTTCCAAATTGGTGGTGATTTAATGAAGACATTTTCCCCCTGTTTTTTCTTATTAACCCCCCCATAGCCGAGGTTTGAACCAAACCATGGCTTAAAAATCGAGATCTGAACAGAACCGTGGATTTGGAGAACTGTTACACCCCTAACCATAACCCCTGCCTGCTCCTAAATATGTGTACTCGGCGTAACCCAGCAGGATAGTCCAGTGGTCTGGGTGTTTGACTCCCAGCCGGAAGGTCGTGGGTTCGAGCCCCAGAGTTGGCCTACCTGTAAGCATCCTTGAGCAAGATGCCCAACCCCTACCTGCTCCGTGTAACAGCACCATGTCATTGTAAATAAGCTTCTGCTAAATGACCTAAGTAACCCTACCCACTCCTATATGCTTGTTTTTACTGTGACATTACACCTTAGACCTGCTGAATGGCTAAACCTAGCTAAATATAATTGTAGTGGCACTGTGCAAGGTGCAACGTTACATGAAATATAAAATGTCTACGTTTAAATGTAAACGAACGCATCCCACAAAAGCCATCAACCGTAGCTAGCAACGACTGTTTAGGCTAAATATTACGGGGCTGAGGGTGGCAGTCTGTCATTATCAGCTGACAGCTCGACTGGAGGCTTTGTTACCGTTAAACTACTATACGAACACCCCATAACCTTGGTTTCACCAAGGTAAAACCACGGGAGAGCTATCACATGTAGTTTTTAAGGCGCGTCGACATATTTAGGTAACGTTAGACAATTCTGTTGGAAAGACAGTCCCTAAAAGCACCGTTAGCTGTCGACCGATGACACGGGATTAGCTCATTTATCTTGACGTTGACAGCTGTCGTGCCGAAAATGTTCTCGGCACAGAAAATGTTCCTTTCTGCACAGTTTATATGATTGATTCATTTCTAATACGTTTGATCTCTCTAATGTAGAAAAGTAGGTACAAAATGATTTTGGTGTCTTATCGGTGCCTTAATCTTAAATTAGTCGATAAATTCACAATGATAGTTAGCCTACTGAACAGCCTAGGCTTAAATAGACGATATACAGACGATATATCAAACTAAGTTCGCAATTATCCTACAAACGGCTTCTGTCGTAACGGTAACCGAAAACGATCAGCAAATCCTATCCAAGTAACAAATACGGCAGGCGGGGTGCTATTTCGGCACGACACGGGTCGTAGCTCTTAAGACCACGTTAGCCAGGCACCAGTCCATTAGAACAACAAGTGCGCACTAACGTAACGTCGCCGTGCCACCGGCGGCCCGTCGGCGGGTCGGTGTGTCGTCTTACCAGAACAAGGTGTTGAGTGTCAGGGCAACGCAGACGCTCGAGAGCGGCCTCTCCCATACCAGAAGCCTCTGCGCCGCCAGCAGCAGCGGCTCGTGCTGCGACAGCCAGCCCCGGAGGCGCTCGCGCAGGCGGACGAGCTCGGGGCTGCCGTCCGCGCACGCCTGCTCCGCCGCCCCCACGGCGGGGAAGAGGGCCTCCAGGCCCACCGAGGAGGAGGTGGTGGTGAACGAGTGTTGTCTGGCCTCCTCTCCGCTCGCCATGTTTCACCCCCACTTTGTTGTGTTGTTGTGGAGAGATCACGGGGTAGAGAGGGGCGGCGACACCGAGAGCTGGCGACACTGGGCAACCACGTGATAGGCGGGAAGAGCCGAACGAACCCATCTTTATTCATCGTCCGTGAATCGAGAATCCGCAGTCGCGGTGGGTGGTGGGCGGGCGGGGGGATCTTTCGGTCCGGAATTTGCCCTAGAGAGTAGGCTACGTTGAAAACAGTTAACCAGAAAGTTAACATTGAACTAATTAGTTAACATGCTTATTCATTTCGGTTGCTTGACTATGCCAAATTGTGTAACTGTTTCGTTAAAAAGAAACTAGTTTGAGCAAGACGCCTAACCCCCATCTGCTCCATGTAGTGGCAGCATGTAGTTGTAAGTCACGCTGGGGAGTTCATTAAACAAGAGATAATTTGCGTAACGAGGTAACCGTTTACATATATCAGTAGATATCAGTGTAAAATTGGCTTTACGCTGTCGACATAAACACCGTGCTTGGGAAATACAGATCCTCTTTTTTAGTTTGATATGAAAACTTTATCTTCCTCCCATTCTACCGCATAAATAGAGGTTGCTTCACCGTTACATTAATTCCATAATGACACGGACACAGAGTGGGAATAAAGAAAATCAAACCGCTAATTTGAACTGTCTTGCAGTGGCATTCAGGCGCAACCCCAGCTGTCGTGCATTTGTTCAACTTTGACAAAAATTAACAATAAAACGGCTAGATTTGTTTGTACATAATTGTCTGATAATTGTTTTGCTACTGTGTGTGATTGGGTTGGTGGGTATATTCGGCACTCAGAAAAAAGTGTCTATTGTATCAAACTTCCGTTTCTAGGAACAAACTTCCAACCATGAGCAATATAAAATATAAAGGTTTAATAAAGGTAATATGACAAACAACAAATAAACATGCTGATCAATTTGATCCAGTGAAACAATTTGGACAATACAATATACTATCCTGAAGACCCGGTAAAATATCAAGCAGAACCATTTGGTAGACTTTAGAGGTGAGGCAAACTGCATCCACTATATATATATCCAGTTTCCCCAAAACAAGACAATACTGACATTATGAGAGCATAAACCCTCATGGTAATGCCAGCACACCCCAGGAACCATGGTCTTCCGATCTGCTTTTTCCTTTTGATTTCTCTCAGATGAATCATCTTCCAATTTCTGAAATACACAACAAAAACGTTATTATGTGCGTGTTGTGCTTTCTTTCTAGGGGACCAGGCATCTTTCTAGGGGACCAGGCATCTTGCTAGGGGACCAGGCATCTTGCTAGGGGACTAGGTATCTTTCTAGGGGACCATGCATCTTTCTAGGGGACTAGGCATCTTGCTAGGGGACTAGGTATCTTGCTAGGGGACTAGGTATCTTTCTAGGGGACTAGGTATCTTGCTAGGGGACCAGGCATCTTGCTAGGGGACTAGGTATCTTGCTAGGGAACCAGGCATCTTGCTAGGGGACTAGGTATCTTTCTAGGGGACCATGCATCTTTCTAGGGGACTAGGCATCTTGCTAGGGGACTAGGTATCTTGCTAGGGGACTAGGTATCTTTCTAGGGGACTAGGTATCTTGCTAGGGGACTAGGTATCTTTCTAGGAGTGGTCTGGGAGTTAAACACCCAGACCACTGGACTATCCTGCCCCCCTTGAGTTGACCTGTCTGAGAGGTGCAGTTCTGGGTGCGGTGGGTGTGGAGAGGAGGACCAGAGGAGGAGCGTACCTGCTTGGGCTCAGGGCCCACGGGCCCGTGGGCTCAGGCCCGGAGACAGCCAGGGAAGCCGGGGGGGGCGGAACCATTGGGTGGCTCCCTGGCGTTAGGGCGCTAGGGTGTCGATACCCGCGGGGGTCAGCACCATGGCCTGCAGCAGGTCAGAGAGCGACACGATGCCCTTCACCATGTCGGCCCGGTCCACCAGAACCAGCCGGTGGACCTGAGAGGGAGGGGATTTCACAGACCATGTGATCACGTGAACTACATGCAGCACGCCCCCCAGAGGAGGAGTGGGGTCGTTACGCATAAAGCCCTAGGAACGTCATTAAAAGTGTACGCACATTTTATTAAACATAATAAACACTAGATTGAAAACAATAATAATAATTCAAAAATTTGGATTTTATATATATTTATTTATTTCGGAAGATGATTTTTTAACCAGTGTTAGTTCTGTGACTGTTATGTCAGTGGCACGAGCAAAACACATGCATCCCCATCAAGATGTTTCATCTCCACGCAGCAGCAAACAAGACAATATGATTTTACATACAGGGGCGAATATGTCACCTCAACATTTCAGATTATCGGACCTTTGGGCGGACCGTTGTAACCACTACACCAGGGGGTTGCGGTTACACACCTCAGCCTTGACAATACGCTCTAGAACTGTCTCGAGGCTCTCCTCCGGATAGCATTTAATCACACCCTCCAGAAAACACCCGCGCCTTTCAACAGCCTCTTTCATGCTCATGTGCAGGTTGTTGTATGTCTTCTGGGCTGCCAGATTCTGTTGTGAGAAAAACACACCGTGTCTCCACGCAACGTTACGACGATGTACATCTCTGTGACACGTTTTATACGCTTGTATTATCACCTGCAGTTACTGTTTTTGAATGTGGACAATAGCTTGAGTTATCAAATAAAACTGGGCCTTTGCCTCTGAAGTACTTACAATCACATCAAATCTTGAATAGAGAGCGGTGACTTTGCCTGAAGGAAACACATTTTTTTTACAACATAATATAGAATACATACACACACGAAACACACGGAATACAATCAGAATCCCTTAATAAATATCTACATGGTACGTAAAGAAATATGCAAGCAGTCAAGCATATGCTGTAAAAAATAAATTATTTTAATAGGCCTATTGTAGTTTAATATTTCAACTATTTCAGGGTCAAAATAGTCTACAGTAAGGAGCAATAGGTAACCAATAAGATAATGTACTGTATATGTCATTATTGTGACAGAATGCTGTTTGCTTACTGCTGTATGACAAAAGCATCTGCTAAAGGCTGTAAGTGTAAATGTAAACGTAAACCAATACAGTAGCAGGTGTTTTATTAATGACATACCGTGTTCGTCCACCACAGGAAGTGCCGATACCCTCCTGTCCACAAACACCGTCAGAGCGTCGTAGACCGTCGCCGTCTGCTGAACGGTGGCGATGTTCCGGAAGGTTCCGATCCCCAGCTCCTGAATGGGTCTCTGGATGAACCGGGGCTTGGGTACCCTCGCCCCCTGGGAAACGGAGTTGTGCTTTTGTTTAACACCCCTGTCACTGTATCCATCATGCAGATAGCTATAGAGCCCCCGTCACTGTATCATGCAGATAGCTAGAGCATGGTAAGTCATTGTCACAGGTTCTATAGCGTAACAGATTAGGGAGCGCTTGTTTTGTTGAAGTGCTGCAGCATGCGGCGCTTTTCATCGTCTCTCAGAGAGACACGGGAGGTCAAGGGGGCTCACAAATATGTGCAGGAACTTGAGGATTCTCTTGTGGGTGAGGATGTGCAAGACGTTCCCCGACCGTGGGTCGATGACAGGCAACCGGTGTATCTTATACTTCAGCAGGGAGTAGATGGCATCAAACAGACTGCACAGAGTGTGGTGGAGAGGAGGAAATAGGAGGGGAGGAGGGGAGGGGAGGGTATAGGAGGGGAGGAGAGGAGAGGAGAGGGTATAGGAAGAGAGGAGAGGAGATGAGAGGGAAGGAGAGGAGATGAGAGGAGAGGAGAGTATAGAAGGGGAGGGGAGGGTATAGGAAGAGAGGAGAGGAGAGGAGGGAATAGGAGGGGAGGAGATGAGATGAGAGGAGAGGAGATGAGAGGGGAGGAGAGGAGAGGAGAGGAGGGAATAGCAGGGGAGGAGAGGAAAGTAGAGGAGGGAAGGGCTGGAGAGAGAGAGAGAGAGAGAGAGAGAGAGAGAGAGAGAGAGAGAGAGAGAGAGAGAGAGAGAGCAGAAGATGAAAAGAAGATGGAAAAAATGAGGGAGGAGAGAGGAGGAGCAGAAAAATAGGATAATTCCCTTTAAACTTAACTACTGCTTTAAAAGGACACCCAGGTTGTATCTGAAAGTGCCCTTGTGGTAAACCGCCATTGGTTATGCCCCTTCCACGTGAGTGGATGGCACTCCTCTCTACTCCTCAGCCTACAGCGCTCATAGGCTCACATGAGCCTAGCACAGAGTGTATCTATTGCTAGAAACGTATTGGATAAAAGTCTCTCACCTGGCCTCAGGAGAAATACTAATGAGGAGGTGATTGGTATATTGCAGGTAGATGTCTAGAGAGAGAGAGAGAGAGAGAGAGAGAGAGAGAGAGAGATCAAGGAAAGTCACAGGCAGAGATGTAAACAGAGGTAACAATGATACTGTATATGTTTATTTACTTTGAAATATATCACCTCGCCATGTCTCAATCTTGTGGTTTTCCAGCTCATAGATTTGGACCTTCCCAGGGAAAAACAAATACAGGGTGAAATATACAAATCAGGGTTCAAGTTATAATCTTGTGGGGGTCTCTAAAATAACTAATGCTGGGGACCGAAGATAAATAAATAAATAATGGCCTAACGGGTGCGCTTTTTATTATGTCTTTTATTATGTCTTTTTATTATTACGCACGCACCCCATACACACAACACGCTGTTGATGGCTCTGAAACAACAGCGGCAGCGATCCATTGTTTTCAGACAACAGCTAAGTGATGATAGTCGTGTCTCACGGCGAATAATCGTGTTGTTTTGCTATTTTTCTATAGATACATAAAGCTTAAACAGAAGGGGCAAGAAATACATAGTAGTAAAAAGTAAAAGCCATCCTGTTACCGTTACGCAGAGAAAATACTATACGAACCTTGCCAGGCTTGTCGACACCTGCTGCCTTTTTTTCCGGCAGCATGGTAGCTAGTCTACACTACTACTTTCTAATATATTACACACGTAATGTTGGCTGACGCATTTAGTGGCTTCTTCTTCCAAATGGGTTCGCGTTCGCCCTCTCAACAGGCATAGTTTGCACAATATTCCACCGCTCCCCAGGGCGTCTTTGAGGTGAAGTGCAGCCATGCTGTCATTCACGAGAGAGTATGGCGCGTTAGTTCTTTTGGAAAACGTGTTTATTTCGGCCTATTTATCTGGTTCATGTAAATAACACGCGCATTGCATTGAAAAATGCATGATTTGTGATTAAAATAATGGTTGTTGGTAATGTATTAGCGACCCCCCCACAGATGTATGGTTTTACTGCTGTTACATGAATATAAATAACTCACCAGAGGGGATTTGTAATAGCGATGAAGGATGTTAATGAAGTCTGTAATGGTCAGCATACCTGTCAAAGGAACAAAAGAGCTCCCCGATGTGAAAGTGGTATTAGCAATTGTATTATTCAAATTACATTGGACTGTCACTGAATTTCTTTAATCGTCCATCGTCTTACCCACAAATCTCTGTAACTTGTTGTCCCACAGCGGAGCAGCCCTCAGGCCGTTGGCCACCAGTGCGAAGAAGGCCGCCTTGACCTACGGACGAGCACAAATCAACGCGTCGCGCTCACGGTTCAGCTCAAATGCGACGCGTAAAGTAAAAACCAACATATGACGGGGCGCGCTCTTACTTGCAGCGTGGTGTCGAATATCACCAGTTTACAGCTGGTGGGAATGGCGTCATAGCAACGGTGGCTTTTCATGAAGTTCATGTAGACGGTGGATTCGGCCTCTGACGGGGAAACACGTGATGGACAGTGAGACACCTGTGGCTATGCACATGAACATATATGTACACAAACCCCACGCGGATGAGATCAGCGCAGCCTACCTGCATTGGGCTTCTCGTGCTTCTTGTCCTGAAAAAGACCCACAGCACAGTGGCTAAAATAAATTTCTAGTGGAGGTTTATTGCCATCTAGGCGAGTCTGGAGTCTTGTCCAGGCCCCCCTTCGAATGCTTTAGGTTTGTGTACAGTTCAACGCACATTATATCGGTACCTCCAATATCGCCTTACCTGGGCGGGAGAGTCCATAGTTGTAAGGGTTCTCCGTGTCCATTAAACATTAAACTTGCCCCGCTGTTCCTGCTACTAGCCCCACTGTTCACCAACCGCAGCGTTCTGGAGCCCCCATGCTATCCTAGATGCAGTGCGATCTATATTAGGAGAGGCACCAGTGGTATGCAAGCCGATGGGCGGGGGCTGTCACCAGGTCAAGTGGCGGGGCTAATCTACTGTACTTCCCGTCGCCGTGAACTCAATTGTTGTTCGTTATCCCGTTCCAACCGTTTACAGGAGTGATTCCCTCACCGTTGTGTGTGGTGGTTTTCATAAAAACACAGGGATGGATTTTAATCTATTTTTTTGTCGTTATTGGTTATTGTTGAATGAAAGAAAGACAGTAGTTTAGTTTTATTTATGGCTGCCTGTACATGTTGTTACAACTATGAAAAGCTAAATTAGTGTCCTGTTCCAGACGTTTGAACAAGAACTGCTGGTTAACAGAAATATCTTGATTTTCCCTCCAAATAAGAGCATTTCATGTCAATATCTAAATTAGAGGGACTCTTCCATTTGTGCGAAATTACCCTGGTGGTTGAAACCAGCATTACAAAAACACAGTTTTGGTTTATACCTCAAAGAGTGCATGGCCCTCCCACACCACTCTATAGCTATATCGATCTATATATCTATCTATCTATATCATGTTTATCTTGACCACAAAGATCTCACAAGAACAAACTCCAATTATTTTATTAAGTGTGGGCTTCTCTACAGATTTGTACATGTATTTTACATTGTTTACAAAATTAAAAAGGACATTGTGCTTCAGAATATCTCAAAGTCGATGCTTTCAGCATTTCAATGAAGGCTGGAATAAGAAAACTGTCCATAAAAAAGTAAATAATGTCAAAATACAACCGGCTTCCAGTGCTTTTCCTACTTGGAAGGATGACAAAAATGGAGAAGTAATTGTATATATATTCCAAAAGCATATACATGTATGTTTCCATTTCAGTTTTTGGTGTCACGTCTTACATTTATGCAAGCATTGAATTGTTATCAAAATGTCACATTCCCATTTTGCCCTCCAATATATCCAAAACATTCACTTCAAAAAAAAAAAAAAAAGCCAGCTACAAAATGAGAAATGCTGCTCTAAAACCTGAGCAGTTGGTTTTGCCGTACCAAACAGGAGCCAGAAGTTACATAAAATCTCTAAAGCAATCTATAATTGTTTAAACTAAGGTGACAGAGAATCCCAAAACCCAAATCCTCCTTACGAAAAGCATTCAAATATGAGACTTACTTGAATCTACAATGGCACAGGTACATTAAGTTTAAACTCACAACTGGCGTTTCCTTTCCTCTCCTGAACACTTCCTCTTAACCACCAACAATGTTTTGTTGAAAGCTGATTGCCATAGAAACAGAATGCATCAGTTGTAATTCAGTGCCAGGGTTGGTAAAAAAACAAAAACAAAAACACGATTTCACTCGGTAAATTTACAACTGCAAAAATGATATCCCTACCGTGTTATCAGTGACCAGATTCAAGATCAACCAAAACGACAAATTTAATTAGATGACCTTTTTCTTCTCCTCTCCTGTAAAACACACTGTGAAAACAGAACTTGACAGAGCCTGTCAAATAGCAAGCAGCTGTAACAAACAAAACCTTAAATCAAAACTTACAAAAAAGGACCTGCTTCAACGCGTCTCCCAAGCATGAACTCTCCAAAATTTAAAGAATGCAGGGGAAAAAAATAAAATAAACCCAAACATGTGCATTGTTAAGAAAACGCTCCGAAAATATATTCAATAAAATATGAGTCAACATACAAGAGCTGGAAGCATTAAATGGTTCTGGCATCTTACACATGGCAAACAGAAACTAAAGAGCATTATAACGCCATAGTATTGAACTGCATTGCAGGTGACTGCATTGTGTCTGACCCACATTACAAAAAGTGCCAAAAAAACATCCTCAAACCTTCGCCCCTCTAGACAGAGAGTTCAGAAGCATAGAACTTTTCATTGAGCGGTCGATGGGGTATGAAACCAGAGAGCAGGTTTTTAAAGCTGCAGTAGGCGACTGGGAGGACGGGCAAACACAAGAGAAGGGGCATTTCCTCGTGCGTCTCCACCAATGGCAGCCTCGACGACCTCCCGTCTCCGTCAGGTGCAATCGCGACAGCTGGCCTTCTTGCATCCGATTGGTTCAATTTAACATTGAGTGCTGGTTGGATTCCTTCAAACTTCTTGCTCGTCCCCCCCAACAATCCTGCAAAGTCGCCTACTGAACCTTTAAATTGGGACTCCGCGGGTTAAAGGTAAGCGGGTTTGTTGCTCTTTAGCCAGGCGTTGGCAGACCCTGGGCTCTCTCCGGGGGCCACGGGGCCCCCAGGCGGCAGGGCCCCGGGCACGGGTGGCGGGGCGAGGAGGCCGGGGGCCAGCCAGGGCCCCTGCACGCCGCTGAAGGGTCCGTGAGGGAGGAGCAGAGAGGAGGCGTTCCGGGGCTCACACTGGAGTGGAGGGAGGAGCAGGGAGCCCCACAGACACAGCAGGGAGGTCTGGGGGAAGGCGGGGGCGGGGGCTGGCGGGGGGACGAACCGCTCGGCCCGGTCGGAGGCTCTCGGGCGGTTCTCACTCTCGTTACCCACAATGCAGCAGGGGAGGCGGTTGGGGGCCGGAACGGAAGGGCCGGGGCCCGGGGTGGAGGCGCGGAGGGGGTCGGCGGAGGTGCTGATGTGGGCGGGGCCAGCCAGCGGCGGCGGGGCCAGGGGCGGGCCGCTCCTGGGCAGGGTGAGCTGGTGCAGGACGGCGCTGGTGGCGATGAGACCAGCCACGCCCGTCAGGTAGACCAGACCCAGCATGCACGACACCTGGGGAAACACGGCCACCACATTGAGATGAAACCTTACAAGTGATGTTATGAACCACGTGCTAATGATTAGAACAGCTGAAAGCACGGAGGCTGAGAGCCAATACACACACAGACAACAAGTTTCCTGTATGTAGGCGCCCCCTACAGTAAAAATGTGGCACGTGCTCACTTCCAAACCAAACAATGTCATGTACTTACTGTATGTATTTGTACATTATATTGTTCTATTTAACAACTATAGGACTATGGTGTTCGCATGAACATTCCCAGAGGTTCCAGCTCCAGACCCCACATCCCCGGTTCACCTTGGTGAAGTGCTGGCAGATGGAGGCGAGGGCGTGCCTCCACGCCGCCTGCTCCAGCAACACACACAGGTCAGTGTAGGTGAACCAGCCGCGCCTTAAGCCCTGCTTCTCCGCAATGCTGCCGGCACACACACACACACACACACACACACACACACACACAACAGAAGTCAATAGCACGCCAGTCTAAGGAGGCGTGCACACAGGGACATGTCTGACAGGCTCTCACCTGGTCTCCAGCTGACCCAGGATGTCAAAGAAGTCCAGGGGCTCCGTGAACAGACTCCAGTCCTGGACACAACGTCCACAGTTAGTCACAGCCGGGGGGCAGGCGAGCTCACCAACAACTACGTTGCTACGACGATTGTGCACGCTCGTATCTGAACAGTGCACACACACTCACTCACTCAGGTCCCCCCAAATCTCAAAGGCCCCATATAATGCCAATCTCCAACTGTCATTTTGGACATACCTGTTCTCCCTTTGATATTCTGAATATTCTTTTTCAGTTGATGTTGGTTTTAAACATGCCCTAACCTGATTGGCTATATGGGTGGGAGTGGGAAAATAGGTCAGAGATGATTGGTTACAATATCTGACTGGCTGAATTTTTTCTAAATTACATATTTCATGACATATTAGTCCAACCCTTCCGCATCCCATGAGACACACAGCTGGAAAAAACTTAAAGGTTACGATAGGCGACGATACTGACTAAATTCTCACGCACGCACGCACACACACACATACAGCCACTCACAATAGCGTTGAGGAAATTCATCTCCAGAGTGTTGACGGTGTTGACGTCCAGCTTCCCTGCGGCTCCCCACTCATCGTTGAACACCTCCTCATCCTCGCCCTCGTCATACAGGTACTTGCTGGCAACCATCTGCAGGGGGAGCTCATGAGTCAGACTGCACAAGCAATAACGCCCCCTCCCTCGGGAAACGGGACAGAAACCGCAGGGGGGAACCCTGACCTCTGACACATACCATGGAGATCAGGAAGAGGTCAGAAGAGGAGATCTTTTGCAGGTATTCAGGGTTTCTGTGTCGGAGTCTTTCTATGTAGATCAGAGCCAGCATCATGGCGCACGGCGAGATGCACGCCTCCCTGTGGCAGAATAAACACATTACGCCCAAGCTCATCTAAAACCAGTGTGGGTCGGCACCCCCAATTACTAGCCTACGCCGTCGGTGTAAATCCGCCTCAACTGTTTACACACAGACACACACACACACAAACAGTGTGTTCGGTAGAGGGAGTGTTAGAACCAAAAGAAGTCTTAACTGAAAAACGTAACTGGAAAACATTCAAGGAAATGAATATTGAGGGCATGACAGACAAAAAACAATAGCTTTGTTTGTGTGTGCATGCTGGCGGATAGCGTTGAGCAATCTAAAACCCAACTACACCCAGTTTTAAACTACCTGTACAGTTCAGCACTTTCCATCTATATTGAACGAAACAAAGACATAAAACGCACACAAACCGGTACAAACCTGGCAACGTGTGAAGCATATTTTTTCTGGAGCTTTCGTATGGGGCTAGGAGCAGACTTCTGGAGGATTTCGACAGCAATGTCTGGGATAAAAACAGAAAGTCAAGTGGGATACTAGTTTGCTTGAATTAGCTCCTCAAGATGCTCTCTTCAAGAGAGAAAGACGTTTGTGTGTCCATCTGGCACCAATGTTAACGTGATACCCTGTCCATTTGGACTAGCTTATAGTAAGAATCAAATCAGACAGGATATGATGAAAGTTACCTGTAACAGGACAAGAGAGGGAATCTAAAGTAACGTCTTGGTCCAGGCCATAATACAGTCGCTTCCTCACTCGCTCTGACAACCTCTTATGTCCAGGAAGAAACTATTGAGACATCCGGTTTCATTATTAAATCAACAGTTCTTCTCCTTGTTATTATTTTTATTACAACAGTATATTAAAAATATGATGATTGTTATTATACAATCACAAACAAACAACAGCACCACATATACCTGTTAAAGTGACAAGACAACAAAAACAAACTAGTTAACTCAACTAATGCTACCGTGAGCTAGCTTGGCAGCCCAAACAGTGCTAGTGTTATCTTAGATAGCTGTTTAACCAACTGGTGTTGATGTTAATAGTGTACGCAAATATTGTAGTGCTCATGTTGGCGCGTTGACGGCGATATTGTTGATAGTATTAGCGAGTGTTAATGTTGACATGCAGCTAACCCGACTAGTGCTAGCGTTAGCTTAGCTCGCTGGTTAACTCTAGCTCTGGCCGATTGCGTGGTGTCGCTGTCCTCGGTCACAACGTTAGCCCAACAAACAAAAACGACAAACCGTGAATTCTTGAAAATCTGATAGCTGAAACGTTCTCTCGTTGAACAACGCGTCGAAGTCCATCCTGTCAGATGTACATTAGCCAGCTAGCTGGACCACTAGCAGGCTCAATGCTTCAGAACGCGCCCGCTTAGCCCGGACTATGCCGCTAGTTCCAATGCTAGTGAGCTAGCTACACGCCCTTGCTGTTACACAACAAGCAGCTGACTACTGGGGAAGTCGTACCTATTTAGCCCAGCAGGTGGTGCAAACATACCACAATATGTTCCGCTGGCAAGCATTGCAACGCAAGCAACAGAGATCATCTATAAATAAATTACGACGTCAAATTAGTTAATATAACGCAGAGGTTACAAAGGCGCCATTTCCTATAGCAATATTCACAATACTGTCGATTGAAATTGCCAAGGTTAGCGGGTCAAATGCGTTATGTTGTAGTCTAGTAGCCCTACTTCGAAGTCACCAGCAGATGGCAGCGTTTGCACACACATCGATTCATCGCTACATTTATAAGGTTTCCGGTGGTTTTCTTTTCATTCGTTTTAATGAATCCACTTCGCTGGCCGTGCTTTACTCTGAAATGCAACTCTAGTTTTTAACTGCGGTGAGCGATTAGGCTGTTTGTGGGCAGGCTAATCGATATAGCCTATAGTTGGTCTGTTGTAAAGAGCCCGTCTTGCATGCAGACAAGCTCGGAAATACTTTCAGTCAAATTACATAAAGAAGCCACCATGTCTAAAAAAATAAAATAAAATAAAATTTTATTTGGAAGGATGTGTTTTGAGTGTTTGTGTGTGTGTGTGTGTAATTTCTCTCTCCGGCTGTTTTTAGGCTTGTCACAGCTGTCATCAGTGTCCTGTCACGCTGTGTGTGTGTGTGAGACGCAGTCTTCCACAAACCAGTCTTCCCCAGTGCGTGGATATCTGACGTTATTATGACAAACTGTCATGCAAACACCCTATTCACCCTGCTATCTGCGCGCCGTGTCCTGTGACTTGGGTGACGTCTGGCCCAACTGGTCGCTCCGGCGACAGCGACGAGAAGACTGCGTTTTGGTTGTCGGCGTAAAGCTCAAGTTTACCACGCGCGCAAACTAACGACACACTGCCTGTCGAAACAGCGAGAAACGAAACAAAAGGAAGGCGATTAAACGTTCTGTAATTACGTAGGCTTTGTTGGAGGGGGGGGGAGTTGATTACGCGTAGCCTACATTGATTACGAATAACGAGGTTATCATATCGCGCGCACACACACACACACACACACACACACACACACACACACACACACACAGAGAGAGGGCTTTCAAGCGAGCGCGCTTGCGCACACATCTCGTCTGCTCATCGTTGTGTGAGTGTCAGCTGCCAATCAAACTGTGTGCTTATAATTTGGTGTAATTATAGCAGCCGGCTTTGCGGATATAGGCCTATTACACCCAGACAGACAGGGGGATTAATAGCGAGACAGGGATTAATGCCCGTGTTTTCATCACTACATAGATTGCACGTAGGTCTACATCCCCGTCTGTAGGTCTGTCTTGTCAGAAACGTCACATTTTGACCGCCGGTTCTGACAGTTGGTTGACTGTTGACAAAACAAGGCTGCGCGCAAAGTTTGAAAACGTGGATGAAACGGCCCTGACGATATGCACTTTCCCGTTCACCGTAAACCCAACCTAAACACGCACGCCCACACACGCCAGAACACCACGGCGATCTCTCGCCGCGCTTCCTGTAACTCCCACTAGCCCCCCCCCCCTCTCTATCTCTACAGTTCGGAGATGAGAAACGCGCGGATGGAGGCAGCGAAGGTTGGAGGAGTCGCGTCTCTCCTTCGGATGACAAACGCACCGCCACTCCTGACCCGCAGAAACGCGCGCTCTTTCGCTTCTGTCTCTCTCTCTCTCCACCCCCCTCCCTCCCTCCCTCCCTCCCCACCACAACCACCACAACCACCACCACCCCCCACGCGGATGGGACAGTTACACGATTCGCGCAGGCTATCCCCACGATTCTCGCGAGTGAGTTGTGTTTTCTCACGCCCCGCGCGCGGAGAGACATGTCCGCCGCCGCGCAGGGACTCCTGAGCAGCGTGTTCTCGTGCTCGTCGCCCGCGTCCAAGGCCCTCCTGGCCAAGCGGCGGCTCCGCCAGACGCGCAGCCTGGACCCCGCCGTCATACGGCACTGCGGCAGCGGCCAGTCGCCCCGGGACCCGTCGCCGGGGCGCGTCGAGGACGCGGGCGCGTTCGCGTGCTCGCCGGGGTCTACCGAGCGCCTGGCCGTCGGCCGGAGCCTGACCCTCGGGGAGCCCATCTTCCCGTCCGTGTCCTCCCCGTCCATACCGCTGGACGTCTCCCCGTCGTCCAGCTTTCACTTCGACTATGAGGTGGCGCGCGGCGGCGCCAAGCGGAACGCCGCTGGGGATTTACCGTTCCTGGCGCGGGGCTCCTCCGCGCTGTCCGGGAGCACGAGCGCCCTGTTCTCGCCCCGCAGGTGGCTGCAGAGGAGGACGACGAACGCGGCGCCGTCCAGCGCTCATGCCTACGTGGTCTGGAGGTCAGAGGTGAGTCCAACGTGGCGGACCAACGGTTTTTCTGAGACTAGAGAGACTGTCTGTGGTTCGACCTATGGGTGAAGGGATAGTTATCCTATCTATGCTTAATCTTTACCCATACTTTTCTACTTGGCCTTGATTTTGTCAGTTGAACTTTCATAGCTTCCAACATAGGGGGTCAAACTTCTCTGTGTGTCAATCTTCTCTGTGTGTATCAATCAATCCCCGTTGAAATTGTTAAATAAAAGACACAACTTTGGTTCAACACACTTCAGTGATATTATCTTACAATTAGGTCATTTTGGGTGCGCTTTTATCCAACGCTAATAACAATGACTACAATTACAAAGTGCAGATAAGGGGTTAGGCATCTTGCCCAAGGGTGCCTAGACCAACTCCAGGGCTCAAACCCGTGACCTTCCGGGTGGGAGTTGAACACCCATACTTCTAGACTACCCTGCCCCCTCTGTGAAGGCTAATTGTGATACACTGTGGATCATTGTATAGGTGGCATTAGTGCTGAATAAAAGGTTGGCACCGTTCCATAACTGGGGAATCCATATAGGATATCATGCCTGCAGTTTGTACTAATGTAGGTATTATTCATTATTGACCAATGAGAACTGTAGGTGTCTTAGAGCTCTTGTTCCGTGGAACATGAAAAGCTCACCTGGGCTCTCCTGCTTGCTCACGTCAGTATCTTGGCACGAAGTGCATGGTCAAACTTTTAAACTTATCTCTTGGATAAGTATGAAGAACATTGCTGTTTCACCCGAGAGTACGTCTCAAGCAAGGCAATGTTGTGGAGGCAATGTTGATCGATAGCAGAAATGGCTGAATCCAGGACTGCTTATTTTCCTCATGTTTTTGTTCAGCGAGCCGAGCTTTGGCGGCCAACGGAGTGTGAATTACTGGCCGGGAGTGGATTATAAGATCCTTACCAAAACATAGCAGGGCGTTTATTTTTAGCAGTGTGTGTGCGTGTGTGTGGGGGGGGGGTTATTGGGCTGAATACTTGGCCTCATGCCATATTCTCGAGCAGAACGGTATTACTGCATTCTGCCATCTTTTATCCTCTCTCTCTCTCTCTCTCTCTCT
>JAODLI010038301.1:0-18320 GCA_027575585.1 Percopsis omiscomaycus | reverse complement strand
CCCCCCCCCCCCCCCCCCCCCCCCCCCCCCCCCCCCCCCCCCCCCCCCCCCCCCCCCCGTGACACATGCATTAACGTGAACAAACCCACATACGCTGAAAAGAACAGACTGGTTTACGGGTTGAAGCCACTACACACAAGGTTATTGAATTAAAGGGATCATTATGAGCAGAGCCTTCAAGTTGCCAGCGCCAGTTAATTGTCCGCCACGTGTCTATGAGCAAAACTTCTTGCTCGTTTAGAGCATCTGCTCAAGGTTGACGGATTTAGATGCCAGAGGCCCGGTAATCTTGTTCCTTAAATTGATTGGAACTGAATTGATTGACTGATTATTAATAATCGCGATCACAACAGCTCGCAATAGAATGAGGACGTGGCGTTAGGCGGAATAGTGCAGCCCCGGATGTGGATGTAGCCCCATTCCCCTCCCTCCCTCCCGGCTCTCTGATCCGGCTACAGTCTGTTGCTTACCCAGGCCCGCCCTGCATTACGGGCGGACGTGTGGTTGATCACAGGGCTCTGGTGAACACTCGGGCAGCTTCCGCTAGTCAGCTGAGAGCCTCTAATGGAACGGTGTGTTTTAGCCAACAGACACTCAAAACGCGCATGCAGACCAGACAGAGCTGTGCAGACACATTAGCGCCCCGTTAATGTGTTTACTGGATGCGGCGTAGGCGGAGAAGACGGGAAACGAGGAGAGAGGGATGGAAAGATAAGCGCATGGGCTGGAAGGACATGGGGGAGGGGCAGGGAGGGGTTTGGGTGGGAAACAGACACGCCCATTAACAATTCTTCAACCTTATGAAAACGTCAATATCCAATCTCGTATTTGCCCCTCCCCGTATTACATGTAATCTCGGGGTTGCGCCCATCAATCAGATTCTCACAAAGTCGGGGGTTGTGAGCTAATCCGACCTCCCGTCAGGGCAGAGCGTCTTGCTGCTATGACGACAACGTCCAGAGGTCGCAAAAAGCGCTACCCAAAATGACGGCACGCGATGAAGTGTGGTCGGTTGCAAATAGGGCGTCCAATCAGCCATTTCCATGGCGACCGAGGCTGGGAGAGAAAAGCTCTTCAGCGGTCACACTTATTGCTCCTGGCCTCCAATTCAAATGATTTGCACTTTGTTACCATATCATTTCCCCCCTCGCGTGGAACTCGTCACACAGGCTAACTATGTGTGTGTGTGTGTGTGTGTGTGTGTGCATGCGTGACATCTCTGAGTGAACTATAAATGTCCGAGCATGCAAGGGGAGGGAATATGAGTAGGCAATAAAGTGTGTACGCACCTGAGGCCCCAGGTGCTAATAATGCGAAAAGGAAGGGGGGGTGGGGAGGGGGCAGGCCAAGGACAGGGGAGGTCAGAGCGCCGAGCTCCGTGCCCGGGCTTGAGTCACCTGTCCTGGGGAAGCAATGAACCTAGCGCGGCAGGGTGGGTGGGTGTGTGTGTGTGTGTGTGTGTGGTCGTACCCGGAGGCTGTTAAGTGTTTGTCTAACAGACAACGGTAAAGACGAGGCTTGACTTCCCATTACACTGCCTTGGGTTTGCCTCTAAAGAGGGCACTCGCTAGTTACACACACACACACACACACACACACACACTCAGTCGCACACTGACATAAACACACACACAAACACACACACACACACACACACACACACTGACATAAACACACACACACACACACACTCGCAGAGACGCACACTGACATAAAAACACACACACAGAGTTGGAGCCCGTGCCAGTGCAATGAGAGTAGGAGGACACGCCTCAGGAGGGAGAAGGGTGCCCTTCAGCCAGTTTCCTCAGCTGGCGGCGGCACGCAGAGAGAGAGCAGAGCACAGTTGAAGGGATGCTAACGGCCGCCGGGGGCCTTGCTTGTGCCTCGGTATAAACAAAGGCGGTCCCACTCTACTGGGACAAAGTGGACGACGCGCAGGCAGGGAATTAAAGCAAGGAGTCAAGGGGAGATTTCAAGGACACTAGGGAGAGTCAGAAACTGGCTTTCTTGAGATGCCCCGTTTCATTTTCAATTTCATTTTCAATTAGGTCATTTTGTGGACGCTTTTATCCAAAGCGACTTACAGTACAGACAATTATAAGTATTAAGGAGCAGGGAGGGGTAAAGCAATCTCTCTCTCTCTCTCTCTCTCTCTCTAAATATACGTCTTAAATCCAGTACACTCACTTTAGCGAACAACTGCAGCCTCACATAGTCAGACAACACTAATGAGATCTCCGGTGGATTGTTTAAAAAGAAAAGTAGCTTGCACGCTCCATTACTTAGTGGTCTAGGTGTTAGACTCCCAGCCGGAAGGTTGTGGGTTCAAGCCCCAGCGTTGGCCTACCTGTACGCATCCTTGAGCAAGATGCCTAACCCCTACCTGCTCCATGTAATAGCACAACATCTATATCAGCAGGTGTCCATATATAGTCCAAGAACCAATAAAACCGCGTAATGGACCTTTAAAGACACACTCCTCATACTGTGACTGATTGCCCTTGTAGAAGAGATTGTTGTTTTGGTTTAAAACACAAACAGCGCATGCCCTTATTGCAGAGTGTCTTACCTTCCTCTCAGAGCTTAAAGGCTCACATCCTACTCTACCCTTACTCTACAATCACACATCCTTTAACAACTGTTTCAAAAATATAAACTGAGCTTGTTGAGGAGTGTACCTTTAAGGCTTGAGGATTATGGTTTAACGTGGTAGTTCTGCGCTACGGTAATAATATCTGGTTAGTTATCAACGTGATGAATTCCTGATCATTGTTCCATTTCCTCGGCTGTCACTGCTGAGTCATTCAGCATTTTGTTTTCCTATTGTCTGATTTTGTATTACTGTGTTGTACAACCAATTCCCTTCTTGCAGAAAAAAACAACAAAATAAGTTCAACTTAAACTTGGTAGACAGATTGAAATGCTACATTCGGACGTCACTTTGCAGTGGAAAGTGCCAACATCAAGCGGCAGGGAACATGAAGTATGCGGCAATGTACAGTAAAACCGCGTTAACAGTGCAGCACCTCATTGACTATTATTGCTTTCAGCTGGGACTCTGTGGGAAAAGCCATTTCCGCAGCAAATAATATGTCAATCTAAAAGTCGGCCCTAGTTAAGCGGTTTGGGTTTACATGAATTGGGCGGTGCAGTATTATAGATCAACTTAATGGCCAGTGCTAAATTAGCACACACATACATCTGCGCACAAAAACATGTGTGCACATACGCAAACACACACAACCACATAAAGCACTCCTTCCAGAGAAATAAAAACTGAATATAAAATGTTATATAAAACGGCATATAAAATGTTTGGTTGGTGACTGAACAGAATCTGAAACTGTAACATGGTGACTGGCCAAAATACATTTGGCTTTGAGGTCTAATTAACCTGCTGTGTTCACATCAACTGTTGGGTAGGGGTGATGGAGCAGTGGAGTTCAGTCCAGAGAGACGAGACTGCCCTGAAGCGAGGGAACCAGGCTGATTCAGGAGGGGTTGGCCGGAGAGAGGCAGATCCCAGAGCTCATCCATCACAAGGAAGCCAGTGTTTCAGTCTGGAACACCCCCCGGGCAACCGGACAAGCTAAGCATTAGCGATTCCCTCGAGGGGAGGCTAAAAGAAGCCGGAATGACTGATGAAAACCCAGGGGAGGCCGATGGGAGTGTGGCAGGAGTTATGTCTCCCACCGGGCAGGGGAACAATTCAGAGGGGTTCTGCCCCTACGGGAGGGCTGGCCGGGGGCCAAAAAAATAGATTCCCCTCCAGAGAGAGAAGTGGGGTGTAGATAATGTTTAAGTCTGGGTGGAGAGAAGTTCAGAAGGACAGAAGAGAGACCGTCCTTACAGCCGCTCACATGGCTAGAAAACAATCGAAAAAGAGTTTCTTTGCTCAGAGCTACTGTACAGTGACAGAGAAAGGTGCGTACAACCAACCAACTGTCTGTTTATCATTGACTCTTAGGGGTCTCCCTCTCTCTAGATTTATACATTAACAGAATCAGAAAAGAAAAAGAAAAATGATAAATCAGAGCATGCCACACAACTGTTGCCACATCACTGAAGCCAGCACATGTCCACACACACACACACACACACACACACACACACACACAGCTGTTGTACTTCAGATGTTGGTGCCCTTAACCCTCCTTAATCTCTGTGAGTGAGTATTGAGCGCTGGCCAAGCATCGCTAGTCCCTCCTGAGGTGAGGGCAGAGATGGCCGTGGGTTTTAAAACAGGTCACAGAGCAACACCACCCACAGGAGGACACACAGCCAATAACCTGGAGACCCTGATCAATTTCATGCGTCACAGCCAATCACCGGCTAACAGACCCGCCCCCACCCCCTCCGATGTCCTCGGTGTATGAAATGTAGCGTTTAGTTTAGTTTAGTGGTGTCCACCAAAGAAACCTGGCTGCTCAACACAGCCATCAGAGAAAACGCTCCCTACTCTCCTATGATGTATAGCTTTTCTGCTATTCAGCACTCCCACTGACAAGCTCCATATATCCTGTCCACAGCCTTACCGGGAGGAAATGCACACCACCAAGCCTGTACACATACCTGTACACACCACCTTATCTTGTCAGGTCCAAACCACAACTTGGACACACACACACACACGCACTTAGTAGGATTCATTATTTGCTATGTTGGAAAACATTGCCAGGGGTCCTTCATCCAGTGAGGTATGAACAAATACACTGTGAAGGTGTCCCAAAAAGACATTGTCAAGGACATAATAGCTTGACAATCAAATGCCTCATGAATAAAAAAAAAGGAGACGAGAGAACTGAAAATAAATTGTGTTATCATTCTCAAAAATATTCTCAGAGCAGAAATAAACCCTAAAACTTTACAGCTAATCCTTGTTATTAAAACGACGAGGTACAAAAACAGACAGAAATACAGATGAAATAAAAATACTGAATCTAGCAGAAAATGCATGAAGAAAACAGGGAAACATACACAACACACAAACATTCATAACAACCAATCTTCCTACGATCATCCTCAAAAAGCAGCAAGACATCAAAAGTTTGTAAAACTACACTGAAAACACTAATTCACAAACACTATTTCTCCAGACACTCCAAGTCACTCGAAGGGCCGATGACCAACACAGAGGTCCAACAGAAAAGTCTAAACTAAAAACAAACACCACACACACACGCGCACACACGCACGAAACCTCTCTGGGTGGCGTGGGCTCCACGTACCTTGCACAGTTTCTGGTAGCGTGGCGAGGAGATGGCCATCCTCTGGAGCCTGTGTAGGAACACCACCACTTTCTGGAGGGAAGTCCGGACCATGGCCATCATCTTAAGACTGCCACAAGTCTGCAGCAGTCGGCTTCTGGTCCTCATGCTAGCACTGCCCTGCCCCGCTCATATTGCTCTCCCTGCTTGCTCACTCGTTCTCCCCCTCCCCTCCCCCACCCACCCCCCAGCCAGACACCCAGACCCCAGCCAAGCTGACGTGACGCGTGCACACACGCACACATACACACACACACTCACTCTCTTTCACATGTGTTCACTCAAGGATTAAAAAGACAACGCACACACACTTAATGCCCCCTCCCCCCCCCCCCCAAAGCTTCCACAGGCGTATGCTTGTAAAACCCGACGCGTCGCTCGCGCGCTTCATCCGCGGGGCGCAAACTCCGCTAGCTCTCGCTCTCCCAATATCCAGTCGCTCTCGCTCTCCCAATATCCAGTCACTCTCGCACAGCTCTCAGTAGCAAAACACAGACCAACACACACACACACAATGGAGCGGGCAGCCAGGCAGGACGGGACGGGACGAGGCACTCACTTTCTCCTCCACCCGGACATTCACACAGCGCGCTCCAACCACGACGGAGACAAATATTCCCTGCTGCGCGACAAAGAGAGGACCGACCTCCTGCGACGAGCGAGAAGAGAGCAAGAGGAGGTGAGGGGAAGGCTAAAAGAGTGATGGCAGAGGAGAGGAGAGGAGAGGAGAGGAGGGAGGGAGGGAGGGAGGGACATACGCTGGATGTGTGTGAGAGAGACGGGTGATTCTCAGTCCAGCAATGATCACTTTTTTTTTTAAGCCAACTACTCCACAAAGACAGAAACACACAGAGAGAGAGAGAGAGAGAGAGAGAGAGAGAGAGAGAGAGAGAGAGAGAGAGAGAGAGAGAGAGAGAGAGAGATAGAGAATCAAGAACTAACGGACGATAAACGCTCCCTCCGCCATGGAGAGAGAGAATGACACAGGACCGGCGAGAAGTGAATGAGAGGGAGAGAGAGAGTGTGAGAGGAATTCAGAGCGCACACACAGATGAGTAGAAAGAACCGTATGTGCGAGAGAGAGAGGGAGAGAGCGAGAGAGCGAGAGAGAGCGCTATGACGCACCACAGCGTGCATCCCAGATGTAACCTCCCCGTAAACAGATTACCAGCAGCTGAGCGGCTGGCCTTTACAGGAAAACACGAAACGGAAGACAAAGGGCAAAGAAAGAGAGGACGAGAGAAGTGGTGCGCAGAGCGAGAATAATACAAAAAAAATGCCACAGATAAAACGGCAAACGGATGAGTCTTTAATAGAATTAATATGCAGGGGGCGTGGAAACACCTGGGACATCAAATAAAAACAGTGAGACTGGGATGGAAGTGAGAGCTTGACATGTTTGAGTGTGTGTCATCACCCATGTAGTTACTTAACTGGTGTATGGCCGATTCAGCTATCGCCACATGTAAGTCGCTTTGGATAAAAGCGTCTGCTGAATGCACTAAATTTGAATTATAAAAAGTAAAATAAAAGCTGCCTTGCATCTAGGGGTGCGCACAGCTTTTTAGTATTCGGTTAAACATTCAGGGTGCTAGTATTGAGTACTAGAAACCTTTTTTTTTATCCATTACTGTTTATAACAAGCATGTTCAGGTTAGATTGCTGTGCATTTAATAGGCAATTCCGACGCATTATTTCTCTGAATCACTTTAACAAGTGCGCCTCCTAGAGGTCAATCAAATAACCGATAATGAACCGATCTCACTCCATGGTTAACTCAATACAAAACTGAACCATTTTAACCTTATATCCCTAGCAAACCGTATACCTAGATTGTCTGTTAGATAAGGCTGTGGACTTAATGAAAAGTGTTATAGAAAAACATGCTCGGACATGCCATATCTATAAGGCAGCTGCTATTCCTCCGTAGACCTCTCCTATCCGACATTTTGCTTGGAAGCGGGTGTTGAAAAGCGCATTTTCCTCTCTCGCGCCAAGCAAGACAATGTGTTTGTCTTGCCCTGCAGCGACGTACAAAGCAGTGCCTCTCACACCAGGCCGCCAACACACTTTACCCTTGCTATGTCGCACACATTTAAAAAGATCCAAACTGTTACAACAGCACTACACTTACCTCGCAGCTCCAGTGTTGAGACTCCAACTCGGTCTCAACACAGTGTGACAGCTACCAATGGCTGGTCTGAATAAAGGGGCTTTCTTTCTCACCAATAGCAGAGAGAGAGCAACTTAAATTTGAAAGTAAAATGGGCCTGGGTTCAGACCCCCTCCCTCCAACCCCCGTTGGCCTAAACATATTTGAGCACACCCCAGTTAAAGGATTAAAAAGCAACCGACGACACTGTAGCCAAGTTGCTGGACGTTTTCTCCTGTGGGGCGTAACGCACCCATAAGAGAGACGGTCACAAAGTGGGGAGAACTGAACACACAAAAGAGCCTGACGTGTAACCCCATTACAACCCCATCACTACCAACAGCCAACATTACACTATTTACTTACAGCCAACACATGCAGACAACAATCAAACAAACACAAACACACGCGCACTCTTGAGCGGGGCAGAGGCAGCAGGGTTTTGCCTGCATAGAGAATTACGAGGCAGCTGCCTCCCGTCAAATTTCGTGCCGCCTCCAGCTCTCGACAAGACTCTGGTGGGCGTCTTCATTTCGTTTGTAACTGCAGTGGCGGCATTACGCTCCCAGTCAGTCGGCTCCTCCCCCGCTGCTGTAAGCCCGCGCGCTCACACACTACCGCTGTGTTCAGCAGGCATTTGGGCGTGGAGAGCGGCGTGGCGAGATTCAATGCGTTTCCTATGGGAAACAGCGGAGTAGGGGAGGGGACAGCGAACTCCGCTCAGAGCGGCGAAAGTTCCCTGATGTTGGCTGCTAAATCCCCGCTCCCAAATGTTAACGAGTTTACTTTTGCAGCTCCGCTTGGAGCGGTCTCAATTAGCAGAAAGTAGGTCAAATGCTCACAATCTCCTGTGTTGAACACAAGTAGCTAATCAACCGATCATTTATAGCAGCTATATTCACAACCTCTTGTGTTGTGAATATTGTTGAGATTTGACACTGTACAACTACAATTAATGTTGTTGTTCCCTGTTACAATGTTATGATACAGCTATATTACAAATTAGACTGCTCTCGTTTTATTATACAGTGTGTATTGTACACCGATTTCCTGGCAATCACATTTTTTGAGCTAGGTAAAAACTCTAGACAGGGATAAGGATGAGCGTGGCATATAGCTGTTGTTTAGATAAGGTTTAGTCATTTCAGTCACACTGAATATTGATGCCCAACTGCTGTCTGTTAATGCCACAGTAGCGGGTCCGCACAAGATTTGTGCACACACACACTTCGCACATTCATAAATGCCCACAGCCACACTTATTTGTGATGAGATTGATAAAACAGCCCCCTTTAGACATGGTGACCTTTTGCTTTTTCTGACTCTCCCTGTGTGCGTTTGTGCCTTGCAGCACGTGTACTTCGAGTGTACTTGAGTGTCTGTCTGTGTGTGTCTGTGTGTGTTTCGGAGCAGCAGTGACTTATAAGAAAACATACTCGTGCTGGCAGGCTGTCAGAACACTGTAGTGAAACCTGACAGGAGCGAGGCTCCACGCTGTATCGCGATATTGCACTTTCTCAACTCACTGTAATATAGAACTGGGGGACCAGTATATAGTATAAGCCTGCTGCGTCACCGAGGGACCTATGGGGGTCACCGTGAATAGGTGACGCTCACAGCAACAACATATACCAGCCGTTGAAACTGTCCTTCTGACAAACGGCTCTGGCGTGTGTTACAGAACAGAGATAGCGAGAATAAATATATATATATATATACACACATATATATATATATTGGTTAACAGCAGGGTCACACTTCTGAAATGATTAGGCCACAAATAAAGGCATCTGAATTTGTTTTCCCCCAATAATCCAACAAACAATTGAGTTAAATAAAAAGCGACAGCTCTAATATTGAAGTTGACTAACAAGTGGCATTGTCTAGCTTCATCATCGGGCGTGTAAGTCACACACCAACGGAGGTTGCATTTTGTCTTGCCGTCTTATTCATAGTCAAATAACTCTTCAGGCTGCCGCTGCATTTTGTTTCATTCAATCTTGTCCTGTTTTTGAATAGAAAGCTTTGTCAGAGAGCCCACACAATGACCCTACGACTTCCAACGAAGCTAAGGACGCCAGCGTACGCTACAGGCATTTTCTAAGAGGGAGGCGTGTCCGGAACAAGGCTCCTATCGCTGTTCCAACAGGAAATGTGTATTCTCACACGCACACACACACACACACACACACACACACACACACACACAAGGTCTCTCTTTATAAAAGAAGGAGAGGGTATGTGAACTGGAGCAGTACAGTGTTTCATCCAAAACAAGATGGAGGTTTCCCGATTGTCAGGATCAGAATAAAACTTAAATACATTTTAAAAAGTCCCTCCAGATTCTGTAGGCGGCAACAAATAGGCTGCATTAGTAATGACTCGTTCTAAGTACTTTTTTGGATTGCATGAAGGGAAAGATAAGTCAATGGAACCCTAAGGGAAGGTCAGACTTAACGTGATGACAAGTCAGACACACACACGCACACACACACACACACACACACACACACACACAAGTGTTAAGAATTTAAAAGAAAAATACATAAAAGAGCTCCATTCCATTCTTACAAGGACACATGCAAGGCAGCCCGCACGCCTTCTCATTCACGCATTTTAGCCACCGCTCTCAACTCAACACTCGCCTCGTTCCTCCGACTGAAGGATGTGTTAATGAAGGATGACACCACGATAATAGGGTCGCACCTGTACCCCCCCACCACCCTCTACACACACACACTAGGGAAGGCCATTCGAGGTCACCGGTAATCAGTTAATCGTGGCGGGGGACCGAGAAGGCGGGTTGGTTGGGGGGGGGGGGGGTGAAACAGCAGCTAACGTGGGTATAGCTCTCCTACCTCCAGCTGTGCTCTCAGGTGCCTGACGTGGGCAGAGTCCTGGGACAGGTCTTCCCGCTGGGAGGCACCGTCCAGCACGTTGACGGTGGTCTCCGCCTCCTGGAGCCACTTGAGGAAGGCCTCCAGCTCTCTGAGGGACCTCTGCAGGCCCGCCAGGTCACAGTCCAGCTGTGCCTGCCGGTCGCCGGCCCTGCGAAGCGGCAGTGGCCAACGCGGTGTGCGACAGTTAGCAAGCGCGCTAGCTAGCTGTCTGCTGATCACATATTGGCCACGTGCCAGCGATAGCATTGACTTAGGTGGGCTTATGTATGCATGTGTGTGTTTCCAAGGATGGCTTTACCCGTTGTTGATGCTGTTCCAGATGGCGTTGTGTTTGTCGGTGACCTCTTTGACCCTCCTCGTGTCGTCGGCGGAATACTCCCGCAGCAGCTGATTGGACAGCTCGTTGAAGGCCGCCACGGCCGCCTGGCCCCGGCCCAGGTCCGCAAGGAACGCCTGGTGAAACGGCGACGAGGAAATGTGAGTCGGGGCAGAGCGGGACAGCATATACAGCACTGGGAAACTAGTCCGCCTAATTGCCTTTTTTATTTTGCATGTACCGCGTGCTGTTTTGGTACTTGCCTCTTACCTTCAGTAAGACAAACTGACCCGCTGGGATATTAATGTTCCCTTCTCCACACTTAAAACTCCTCCTATGGCTAAAGAAATGTTTCTGCACTGTAAGCACTTCTGCCTTTTTTTTATTTATATAACCTTTATTTATATAGTCAGTCACTTTATAACTAATTCAAATTTTGTATGAATTGCCTTGCAGTGTATGAGCATGTTGCCATTTACAATTCACTGTGGGTTCACAAGTCATTCTAGCATAATGATTCTTAACTACATGCTGTCAACTGTAATGCATTTATCTTGACTGTACTTATTGGTATAATGTAACTAAAGCTTACGCAGCATGGCACCGTGCATGTGTGTGTAGGCTGCAGTATTCTGTTAAACACAGTTGCCCTCTAGTGTTCATGCCCTGTCATTGCACCTGGGCTACTGGTGAAATAGATTTAAACGGGTGTCCTGGACACCAAGCTATTGGTGTGTGTGTGTATGTCTGTGCGTGCGTAGACATCTGCACAATTTAACATGATGGATGATGTGGTTGGGCGAAGGTGTATAAAAGGGCTGGTGTGATATACTGTGGACCAGTGATTTATTCATTCAATTCCACCTTATTCAGACTTATAATTATATTGCCTGTATGAAGAAACTCTCTCATGGGGAAAGGTTATGCTGTCCCTTCGAGTATATTTCCCCCCACTTCAGACAGAACAGCATAGGGTGGCCTAAACTTCACGTTTTGAAATTGTACCTTGTTATCTGCCAGCCGATTGGTCAGGGGCTCTCTCGACTGCTGCACAAGATGGTGGAAGCGGCCCTCGTATTGCCCAATCAGGGCTGTCACCTCCTGCCTCTGGCCCTCCCACTGGTCGCTGTGGCCAATCATGTTGTCCAGCTGTCTGAGCCGCGCCTCCACGCCGTGCTGGGTGCTGTCCCACTGACTGCGCACCTTCTCTACTGTATGTTGGGGGGGGGGCAGAGAGATGGGTTAGGTTGTGGGAAAATATTGAGGTGTTCGGGCAAAGATAAGACATTATCACATTATATTTTCTTGTTCACTGCTCGTTGCGACAGCCTAATATACATATTATTAACTGCGTATTGTAATATTACGCATGATAATTTGCTGTATTTATTATCAAATCCATTAGTCAATGTACCCTCCCCCAAGTGGAATAACTTGTGCGTGGAAATATGCTTGGTAAATAAACGCGACTCAGATTGTGCTCCCGGAAAATAAAAAGTTTCTCTCCCACAGCTGTTTAATCACTTTGAGATTGCTGTTAAATTACTTTGAGCAGGGGACCGTTCAGACATGCGATCAGGAACATCAATAAGCAGGGAATCTGTAATCCCCCGGAACAGATACCGCTGGCCTGTGGTGAGCATGATAGCTTTGTACTGTTTAGCACAGCCCCCCTCCTAAACCCCCCAACCCCGCAACCCCCCACTGTGATGGAAATCATATCTTAGGAGAATGTGTTTGATGCCACATACGTTTTTCAGTGATGGATGTGCGGACGTCCAGGTTGGAGGTCTTGTTTTTGATGTTCTGGGCCAGCGTGAAAATGTCCTCCAACTGAGGGTGGCGCTGCTCTAAGTCGCCTTTAGTCACCTACAAAAAAGGGACACAGAGACACAAATGAATACACAAACAAACACACAGATATACAGACACACAAACAAACATACATACACAAATAACAGACACAAATAACAGCACAGACAGACAAACATACAAATATACAGACACACAATTAACATACATACAGAACATTTTATACAAACGTTTGTCACTGTGCATAGTGCATGTGTATTGCAAATCACACATCAACTGTACCCCCAAGCCCCCCCAAGCCCACCTGCAGACGCCTTATGGTGGCCCTGATCTCATCCGTGTCGCCCACTGTGACAATGTTGGACTTGAGCATCTGGGTGATGAGGAGCAGCCAGTCCGCCAGCTCCGTGGCTGTCTCGTTGAGGTCAGAGGGGGCCACGGTCTCCAGGGTGTGGGGGGTCTGGTGATGGGGGTCCTCGCTCTTCAGGCTGGCTATCTGGATGGCAGAGGGGACGGACGACACTGGGGACAGACAGAAAGAGAGAGAACGACTTGAGACATTTCAAAGGGACACGCCTCGACTGTTTAGCACCCCACATTTCTACCCCAGCTTATCGTTTGCGTGAGACACGATATTATACATTTTTGCTGTAGGGGGAGGAGTAGAGAAGGTGTGAGCCTAGTTTTATATATTTTCCTAAATACATTTTTTTATATATATAATAATAGTATCAAAACAAGGGGCTGGAAAATCAATACAGTATCGTGGAACCAAATATCGCAATATTCAGCTGTATCGATTTTTTTTTGGCACAGCCCTAAAAAACCCCATGAAGAGCCTTCAGAGAGCACAAAGCTTTACCGAGCTGCTGGTGCTGGACGACGTGATGTGTCCATAGCAACGGTGGCGGCTCGAGCGACTCCCTCAGTCGAACATCCAGGATCTTCCAGTCAGAAGCCAGTTGCTCCACCTTGTTCTGTAGACATGGGCGACCACAGCAGGGTATACATTAGACCCCTGCGGTGGGAAACTCACCACAGCAAAGAATAGAGCATAAGGTGAGGGGGGGGGGGGGGGGTTAGGACGATTCCAGGGGACCCCACATACCACTATTATCATTGTCATAAGTCTTTCATAGGGCCAAAGATCTCTAGCAGCGCCCTTGCCTAAAGGGAAATTAATTAATAAGTAAAGGGCACTGAGATAATATAACATAAACTTGGTGCAAAAACTATCTGCAAAGTTCAGCAAACTAATTCCATTGTACTTGCACACTTTAATGCAACATGGAAAACCACATCAAACGAAAATCCAATCAGAATTTAAACTAAACAGTAATTGCTTTTCCCCAAAAACACACACAGTGGGGAAAATGTCACATTAAACGCTATTTTATGTAATTAAATGCACTTTGCGGTACATATTTGCAATTAGACAAAGCGTTTCTATGGCAACCAAGACCTTTTCCTGCGGCAGGAGCTGCTGCCGCCTCTGCAGGTCTATAGAGTGAGCCAACAGGTCTTCTAGGTCTCTCTTCCTGTCCTTCATGGAGGCCTCCAGAGCCTAAAGCATACAGATAGACAGGATGGACAAAAATGTATTTTTGTCTACATTACCGTAATTACCCAAATATGTATACATGAAAAAAAAAACAGGTTTTAAAAATGTAAATTAATGGAAACAAGCACATTCTAGTGTCTGTTGGGGGTCCCACCTGTGCTTGGCCTGGACCGAGGCCTCTGGAAGCGAGGGCCTGGTGTGTGACCAAAACCCAGTCGGTCAGCCTGTTCATCCGGTCCTGGAACACGCTGTGACTCTGCAGGTTGGCCTCCACCTCCCCCACCTTGTCCAGCAGCTCACGGGTCACCTGCCAAGGGGGAGAGAGGGAGGGGGAAGGGACCAGGGAGGGAGGGAAAGGGAGGGAATTTGGAAAGGGATGGAAGACCGTAAAGACAGTTAACGGCATGTTCTTATATCCCACACAACGCTGTTTTGTTCCAAAAGAACTTGGATTTGAAGGAACACGATTTGAATAAAAGCCCTAACTCAAACCGACATAAACCAGCAGGTGCCGTTTTCACCTTGCTCCAGTTGAGGTTGATGGACCTCAGCCTGCCGACTTGCTGCTCTCGATCGTGCGGGCTCACGCCGGGATGGGACAGAATTTGAGGGGCATGCTTGTTCAGCCAACCAAGACGCTCGTTCTGCATATCAATATCCTCTGCTACGGCCTGCGGGGGCGATGGAAGACGATGATGAATCATTTCATTTAGTTACAATGTATTAACAGGGAAAAATAGGAGTGAGAACAAAGACGACAAAAAAAAAAACTCAAGAAGGGAGGAGGACTGAGGTTTATGCACACGTACTCTGCAGGAGAAAAGTCTAGCAGACAAGGAAGACAGACTACAATAGCAGTGTTAATCATTTTGAAGATTTCAGGGGCGGTGAATTGTCCCTTTGTTATCTTGTGCTTAGCTGTGTAGGGGTTGTGATGAAAGCTTCACTAATAACAGTAATAGAGGCACAATTTCCACAGTGGCGGAGCACAAAAAAATGGAAAGAAATCGAGTGTTGTTGTTCTTCAGTGCACCTTGAGTTCCTGGAGGTTTTGCTCGGTCGCGTTGACAGGCAGCGAGCCGGCGGCTCTCTCTGCCAGCTCCAACCACGCGGCCAACTCCCCGGTCCTCCGAACCAGTTCCGAAAGGGCGAGGTCATCTCCAGCCAGCCTGAACACACAATATGTGACCAAATTAACCCGTGCCTACGTGTTCGGAACCCATTCCACATGCATCTTGCAGCCAGCAAACAGCAGCACACTCCCATAGAGATTAGGAACACTATTTTCCACTATATTCACTCTGCAGGTCGTAATGCTAACATTTGCATTTATATTACAGTTGTATACTGATCAATCACACTGATAAGGCTAGCGCTGCTGTGTCCTGCCGTAGGAGAGTGACTGCTAACGTTTACACCACAGTATGCCACAGGTTTAACCACAGCGCTGCATAGCCCAGATGGTGGGCATGATACAGATGATATTTACTGTCAAAAATATGAATTGGGTTTAAAGATACAAACAGACCGTATCACCACAAACCATGCCTCCTTATTTCAACAGGGATGTGCCCTTTTTGCGTTGCCGCGGATACACTACCTGCGCTGCCGGCCCAGCACCTGGTGGTGAACGGCCTTCCAGCGCTGCTCGAGGACGTCAAGCTTGTCCTCCAGCAGAGGCCCATCAGGCGCCGACAGCTGCCCGATGATGCGCTCCCCTGTGCGGGTCAGCGCTGCCAGGACGGGCTGGTGACTGGCCAGGCCTTCCTCCAGCTCCTAAACATCAGGGGGGGCAGGAGAGGAAAGGTGGCGTCAGGCATTCAATTGCGCGGACGCAAGAGACAAACCCCCGGTCTCGAGTTTTGTCTTCACAATCTCCACCGTCACCGGGGGAGATTTAACCTGCCGAGACAGACCCAATGAGACGGGAGGGAAGGCTAAGCCGGTTAATTGCTTCGACAATTGGCATGCGCCTGATCTCGCACCTCGCTCTCAGCAGCTGGGCGACGCACTGAGGGCAGCCGGCAAGGGACGCCCTCTCTGTGATGAGGCGATTAAGGACAGTGGCAGGGGTGTCAATGATCAAAATTAGGCTCCCTGTGATTTTGAGTCTCCATGGCAGGAAGACAGATGCTTTAGTAATTAATGAGGGCAAATTAAAAATGTCCCTATAATCTTCCACTCCATTTAATTCCTCTCCATCCATCACGGCATATATTAAAAAGATGGTGCTGCGTAGCGTGCTTGTTCATTAGTTATAGTATAAAGTTTCTATTGTTCTTCCCCCTGGGGGGAGGGGAACCATTTTAAATATTTCCTCTTATCAAACGCTTCCAGCTGCTTTCGCAGCACTACTGTAAACATATTACAGCTGCATAATTGAAGGACAGAGATAATTTTGTTTGCAATAAACAAAAATATGCCATATTGTTGGTCTATGAATTAGTTAGAGGCGGTTTACTTAATAAAAAGGTATATTGTATACTATACTGTTAATGAGTTTAGCTTTTTCAAATGAGCTACTACGAATCAAGAGTTCTTTAACCTGTATTCTAACATGGTTACATACAGGTGTTACACACACACACACACACATACAGGCCACACCCCCCTTCCCTGGCCTGACCTCCTGGTGCTGCCGAACCGGGTCCAGGTCCAGCTGTCCGTCAGGGCCCACGCTCTCGGACAGCAGGGTCTCTGTGTGGGTCAGCCACTGGCCCAGGTCGTTCATGTCACAGTGGAACTGTCTCCACTCCTCTACGGCCCGGTCAAAGCTCCTGCGGTGCGACAGGGAACCACACACACACACACACACACACACACACACAGGCCCGTACTTCCTTATTAACATTTTATAGTAAACAATAGCAGAAGTAACATCATTGAGTTGGTCTTGTTCTGTTCAAATGCACTTGTGTTTATGACCCTTTGATACTCTCTGCTGTTCTACAACCCTCTACTGTTACCAACTAGGGCCAGGAGTGTCAAACTCAATCACAGAGAGGGCCAAATAGGTTCAAAATGTATTAAACAGAGTATTAGACAAAGTTTGGTTTATGAACAAATACCTGTAAAACTACTGACATTCCATTAGAATGAATCAGTCACGTCAGCGCTCTCATCCACAGCAAAGGAATATGCAATGAAGTATTTTCCCTGTGCTTGTGTCGTGTCTGGGCAAGCTCCCAGACACGATCAGCTAGCTGTTGCAGTGCATTCTGGGACTTGTAGTATCCACGATGTGCGTCTTATATACCGGCGGCCAGTTATGAAAGATATGATATTTTATCCCTGAATTTGACATGCCTGAACTAGGCCAATGCTATTTTAGGTCACATGATTTGGTCTGTGGACACTGGACAATTTATCATATGTAGCCTAATACATGTGAGGTCTGGTAGAGTGTCTCAGTAGTATTTTGCACATAAAAAGTAGATGTAAAGAGAATTGTTTTCTTAAAAGAAAAAGCTAGTGCAACACTTCCAAATACGCACTAACCCAATGTGTTGTTATCTTCTCATATGGATAATCAAAGCTTTGTTTCCATAGTTTTTGTTGCCTGATGGACATGAATCGGCATTTATGAACCTTTTGAACATGTTTTTCTACTGCTATAGTGATGGAATAAGGTGAGACTCCTTCCTTACAACAGAAACAGGTATTTTCGAAAAGGGAATTTCTTTCATGTTTCAGAGCGTGGAAGTTCAGTGTTCCAGAATGAGGCAAATAGGTGAAAGAAAGTATTCTGGTCTCCAGGACAACAACTCCACTGGGAAATTGAGTAAAAATAAAAATATATACCCTTTTTCTGACCGCCATTAAAAAGATGCGATTGCTGTGGCTCTTGAGGCGGCTGATAACTGGGGAACGCCTACAGTAAAACTACTGGATAAGACAGAAAAATCTATCTGACCCAGAGGCTGATAGCATAAAATACCAAATCCAAAAAACACATTATCACCACATAATTTTCCTTTTATGGCTCTTCTTCGAGTGAGTCATAGGGAATTACTTTTTACAGCCATATCTATCAATACAGTCCATTTTTAATAATGCTGAAAGGTTGCTGTGATTAACAGATGAGGTTCTTTAGCATTATGGGCAATCTTCAAATTGGCTTACTATCTTGTGTACTTCAACACACACACACATTCAGCAAATGAAGACTGTTTATGCCCAAGGAACTGCGTTTATAGTCATCAAGGTCATTTTAGCGCTGCAGTATGTGTTGTGTGCTTGTCTGTGTGTGTGTGTGTGTGTGTGTGTGTGTGTGTGTGTGTGTGTGTGTGTGTGTGGGTGTGTGTGTGTG
>JAODLI010038290.1:0-18322 GCA_027575585.1 Percopsis omiscomaycus | reverse complement strand
GAGAGAGAGCGAGAGAGAGAGCGAGAGAGAGAGAGGGAGAGCGAGAGAGAGAGAGAAAAAGAGAGAGAGAGACAGGGATGAATCAATGCAGTGTTATTTCTGGAAGCAGCTATCGGTCTTTACTGACACACCAAGGACACCAACCAACCCCCCCCCCCCATCCCCCCACCACCCCAACCGCTTGGCGCCTGCAGGGGGCGATCAATACCCTGATCAGCTATCAGCTCCATCTGACACACAGGAGACAGTAGGAGGCACAGTAGAGAAGATAGTGAAACAATAGAGGCAATCACAGGGCCAACCAATTCATCAGTTTGGCCGAGTCATCGGCCAAGTAATTGGTGCCAATGAGAGGTTTTATTTACTATTGTATCGGTCGAAATTTTCCCCAGACGGTGGCCAATGGCCATGCCCCCGCCCCATGCCCCCGCCCCTGCCCCATGCCCTGTATGGAGGCTCCACACATAAATTAAGATATGTGTAGGACATAATATGTCTATATATACAGCCATGGAAGAAAAAAAAGAGACCACTGCACATTTTTTAAAAATATAATAATACAAATATACATATAAAAAATATTTTATTTAATAATTTAAAAAAAGAAGAAATATGAACATATTGATATATATATTACATTTAAAACAATGTTCACAATGCTCCTTTTCCATGGCTGCAAGTTGTCTTATAACACTATTATGAATTTTACTGTCCATATACTGACATTTATTAAAACATTAGTGACTCAACATAAACTAAACTACCGAAAGCCAAATCATGCTCTCTCTATAAAGCAGCAAACAGTTAGCAAATGCTACCAGTGTCACCATAAGGTGACCTACATTTGAATATAAGTGATGTTAAAAAGACAAAGTTAATGGAAATGCCCCTCTAGTCTGTCGCCCTCTAACCCTCCTGTGTGACGGGGGAGGAGTGTGTAACTGCTCCACTCTGCTCTCCTCTGCCTTGTCACTGTTTAAATAGTTTGAGCTGGATGCACTTTTGCACTTTTTCAGTGTTTGTGCTCAAGGACACAACAAAGTTATATCATACTGAGCGATACTGTCTGGGTTCATGTTTCAAAACCTATAGCATTCTTGACAATCACGACAGATAACAACTTTTAGTGACTTTTTGATAGTGTGGTGTAGTAACCAGTATTAAACACAACATGACTTAACTACCTACACGCCCTACATCGGTGTTCTCCAACCCTGGGGTACCACTTGCGTAACCCCAGGGGTACGCAGGGGGTACCCCAGGGTTGTACGTGAGAAGATTTAAAAAAAGTGTCCCATTAAAGAGAGAGGGGTCACATGAATTAGTGTGCTTAAATTTTACTTTATTATAGATAAACAATGAATATTGTTGTTGATATGATTAAATAATATGATTGAATTAATGATATATAAACATATAAATCCTATTGTAGCTGGGATCCCCATGGTTGCTCGCATGCTAGGGGTACTTCAGGTCGACATGAAATACTTTGGAGGTACAGTACTGCCCTACATGACCCCATTACTAAACAATTAGGCTATATTTTAAACGATCTAAGTGCGTGGTCTAAAGCGCATGGCGCAAGTGCATTTAGGGCGTGTCAAATCCACTTTTGCTAGTTTAACGGTGGATAAGATGGTTGTAGCGCCAGGCGCATAGTTCAAAAGGGTTGTACTTAGTCTTTTAATTATTCATGATTGTGTTTTGGTCTTAACATGCAATAAACCAAACAGTGTCATCTCCCATTCCCTTTTTAAAAGCCAGGTGCGCTTGCACCTTGGTGGACTGCTATTATAATGGCACATTTGCCAAGTAGTAAGAAAGAACGGATCTACTCGTGCGCAAAGTGAAAGCGCACATGAAGACAATCTACTGCAACAGCAGGATTCATTCAATCATGTACTGTTTTTAAAAATATCTTGATGTACACAATAATAATCTTTCACATTGTAATCTTTTACATTTAAGACCATCTAACCGACCCGGTCAGATGAGCGCAAGTGCATTTTCTATTTAAACAACGTGGGCACTGGATGGGAAAATGACACCTACGTCGGACTGAAACTAGTAAAAACACTTTGCCGCTCTGTGAAAGATAGGTCGGACAGACAGACGATTAAGTTTGGGCTTGCTGTAGGGAGTCATATAGCTTGACACTCAGGGCGCAAGACTTGCTCCCTTACTGGTCAGGGGTGTACAGTGGAGTTTTTCTTTATGTGAACCAGAGCAATAGAGACACACCCGAGACAACAGTGACATGGAGGAGATAGGTAAGACAATAGAGACACAGAAGAGACAATAAACACCATAGAGTCTCATGTCTCTCTCTCTCTCTCTCTCTCTCTCTCTCTCTCTCTTGCACTGCTCTCTCCCAGAAGAATTCCTGCAGACAGAAGATTAAGTTTCTTCATGTTTTATTCATCCTGCAAGAGCTGTGACCTTCAGACCACACCACACCAGACCTGACCCAACTAGACCAGAACAGAACCAGACTAGATCGGACCCAAAGTACACCTGTCCACCGCCACGTGCCAAATTGCCCCTCACCAGCGTTGCAGCAGGCGAGGGCACTACAGGGGGTGTTCCAGACTAGGGCAGTCACACCAACTCTAAATTCATTATTAATAATGTAGTTATTTAACAACAATAAAAATGTCTTTCATAAATGTGTATTTTTTTTCTCCTCCTCCTCTGTACTTCTGTGCACATTCAGATTTAGTCAGCGGGCCGACGATGAGCAATGAGCTACAAAAGATATTCTCTACTAGAAGGTTACCTTTTCGTTCAATCGGTTAATGAAATGGATAAATACACGTCTCCTGTTGTGGTCCCCTAACCCAATTTCGACCTATACGTTATTTTCCCTTTCCAACTGTAGCAGATCATTTTCTGACCAAAATAAAATGAAAGAATTCAGTTTAGGTCTTAACAGGGTAACTACATACTACATTAAAGTGCGACTCGAGTTGAGTTCAAGTCCTCATCTCAGTTTTAGTAGTAGTATTTACCTTATCTCCTTTCTTCACTGTTCGTGTCGTTAGTTTTCCAATGGCCTTTTTAGCTGCATCGCCAAGACGACGCTAAGGCAGGGGGAAGAGAGAGAGAGAGAGAGTACTTAGTACTTAGTAACAGTGGGCACATCCTGAGGGTCTGCTAGCTAGGATAAGATGAGGGTCATTAAAATTTTCATAACAATAATTAGGCTAGACCATATAGATATTGTACACATCTACTGTACTCTAGAGCACAAACATTCCTATTTTTTGTCTTTGATGTGCAAGTTGCTTTATACTAATTCCAGAGCACTTCATAAGGGCACTTTAAATATTTGCAGCAACACATGACCACAAAAGGGCACCACTCTGTTTGAAGCTCAGAAGCAGTTTAGCAAGAGTTTCACGTCAGCTTCCTCTATTTGTTCTGATCAGCAGCTAGTGCTACTATGGTAGCTCGCTGTGTTAGAATGTTAGCTAACTCTTATTTATGCGTTAACTGGAGGTGTTAGCTAACCCTACAAACCAGTACCTGGCTGCGATCTCGAGCGCTGGTGTAGCGGATCTTCTGAATAAAGTAGAAGATGAGCCACGCTGACGAGATGATCATCAGAACGATGAAGGAGATGGAAACGAACACCAGAGAACCACGATTGTTGTTCTTAGCCGGGCCGCGTAGCCCCACCACAACGCTGACCAGAACCGTCAGGTTCCTCTCTAGATGGGCCAATATCTCTTTCCCATAAGCCTCTGTGATCATGACAGCTACAATGTCACCAGTACCTGGAAAGACATTGATTGATGATGACATTTCACACGTTTACTAGACATATACCTCTGGGCATGTTATTCAGACCCAATCTGGGATGTCCCAAACTTTTTTGGTATCCCAATCCGATTCATTTAACGTTTATAGCTGCCGATTTCCGTTTCGATCCATTAATAAATATTTGTTGATATATTATTTAATGATCCGAACGAACGTTTATTCTGAAGTGAAAACTCCAGATACTAGAGTAAAGGTAACAGCTACATCCTGTTTAGAGTGTGAGTAGCAGTAATGTGTCCAATCAGTCAAACGGGATATGCGGGATGGCTTATTATTGTATGTTTTCATTGTGCTCTTTTGCTACGAGTTTCATTAAGGTTTTTGGAACATTCAACGCTTCTGTGTCACGTTATTAAAGCCTTGGCTTTAAAGTCGTAGGTTGATTGCAAACCTTTTTAGAAAGTTCTGGTATAGCCGTGTCTGAAATGTAGTGTCGGGACTCGGGAGGGTAGGACATACAGTGGCTCCATAAGCCGGCGAAAGCCAAAGTTCTCTACCACCGAAATTGGCTGGTCATCCAGAGATAAATACAATTATTTTCTCTATTTTTGCCTTATCACAGTCTCGACTAAATTTCTCTTGTCTTTTCAAGGCACTTGCCAGTGAAAGCTGATTCGGTGCTTTCTTTGTCTGAGTAAAGACAAAGAAAGCACCAAATTTGATTGTATGTAGCTGTCGGGCTGCTTTTATTTTCCAATTTACAGAATGTCCACACGGCTGACATCTCGATAGTTTGTAGTTTCAAGCTATGCTACTCAGACCTACTGTAGCGTTTGGCGGAACGTTACAATCTGAGCAACTGACATAAATTGGATAAACACGTAAATAGATCGGGATCTGTATTGTTGATTGGTTCCGATCCCGATGTTTGATATCGGATTGGGACATCCCTATTTATAACTGGCATTAAAATGCGTCTTGGGATATCTGATCGCAACTGGACAGCAGTATGTACAGGTGTGAACGTCTAAACATCTAAATGTCTTGAGGACCTGTTCGGTCTGGGCCACATGTAACCACATTGTAATGCTACTGTGGATACAACGGGTTCCAAGGACAGATTCGCCATAATTGTAGGCAGAGGTACTGTACATGTTCATTCAGGCCTCAATGATCAGAAACGCAATGCTAGCTCTATTTTAACAACTTTACCACCATTAAACCTAAGAAACATCATCAACAGATGAACAATGTATATTCAAGAATGGAGCAATAGTGAGAACAAGCGTTTCATTTCTGTGGTCAGATAAGGCAGTACAAAGTAAGCACGATGACTTTGAAATATACGAGCAGCTAATTAGCATTAGCTCAGACCCTATGTATGACGTGTGTGCTATACATGTAGAGAGGTGCGTCAGACCTTCGTGGCCCATCTTGACCGTCTTGTCGGTGGAGTTGTTGTAGATGAGGACTGCAGAAGCATTGTAGGCAGCAGCTTTCAGGATTTTCTCCCTAAAGGTGCAGTTCCCTCGCTGGAGGAGCGCCACCCAGTGGACCGTCCGCGGCGGAACCTGGAAGCGGGTGTGGCTGTCGCAGCCCTGCCGATCCACCACTGAAGAAGAAACACATGTACGTTACCGTGATGATAGTATGAAAAACTACAGTACTGTGCAAAAGTTTTCGGCAGGTGTGAAAATCTGTAAAGTAAGAATGCTTTCAGTAGACATGTTAATGTATATTTTTATAAATTAACAAAATGCTTAGTGAATGAACTGAAGAAAAATCTAAATCAAATCAATATTTGGTGTGAGCACCCCTTTGCCTTCAAACCAGCATAAATTCTTTTAGGTACACTGTTTTTTCTGGGGGAAACAGGGGTGTCCAGATGTGCTGTCCAAGCACAAAGAAACGGGCAACGTTGGGGACCGTAGATGCAGTGGTCGGCCAAGGAAACTTGTGCAGCAGATGAAAGACACATCACATCATGCTTACTACCCTTCGCAATCAGCTCAGAATTGGCAGAAAACAGTGGGACCCTGGTACACCCTTCTAATGTCCAGAGAAATCTGGTGAGAAGTGGTCTTCATGAAAGACTTGTGGCCAAAAATCCATACCTCCGATATGGAAACAAGGTCAAGCAACTCAACTATACATGAAAACACAGGAACAGGGTACATAAAATGGCAGTTCAGTGCAGTTCAGTGCTCTCAGTTCAGTGCTCTGAACTGAAAAGTTAAAATTTGAAATATTTGGCTGTAGCAGAAGACAGTTTGTTTGCTGAAGGGCTGTGGAGCGTTACAAGAACGAGTGTCTGCCGGCAACAGTGAATCATGGTGGAGGATTCTTGCAAGTTTGGGCCTGCATTTCTGCAAATGGAGTTGGGGATTTGGTCTCCTGAATGCTGAGAAGTACAGGCAGATATTTATCCATCATGCAATCCCATCAGGGAGGCATCTGATTGGCCCCAAATTCATTCTGCAGTATGACAATGACCCTAAACATACAGCCAAAGTCATTAAGTACTGTAGTTTAATGAGAATATTAGAATATGATCTAAAAAGACAAAAGCAATCATCAGTTTAATGTTATCGATTACACCTAATTAATCATCAATTCATTCAAGTGTTATTAATTGAACCTAATCACTGACTGGTTTATTACTTTAGGAATCCCTGAGAGGACATTAAATGTGGGTACATCATCTCCGCGCAGCAGAAAAACTGTGTCCACTTAAAACAACCCCAATGCCCTCAACCGAAAGGCTGACTAGGACACTGGTGTGTCTGTCTCCAGCAGGGCACAGTCACAACATGAAAAAGGCTGATGTTCTAAGGAGAACTTGGTATTGACACAGAATCATCCAAAACATTCCCTAGGAGCCATAATAGACTAATGTTTTAATAAAATACAGATTCAACTGTCTCCCATTCTCACCAGCTGCTAATCTAGAGAAGTTATTTGTCTCTATGGAAAACAAATTAAATGAGTGTTGATGTTTTTATAAACACAGTACTTTTGTTAAGGTAGCTAATATGTGATACAATAGGAATATTATACATAGCATTAATAAGCATTAATAATAAAGGCTTGGGAAGCCATGAAGAGTCTTTTAAAGTCAATTAGCTTCTAAGTGCATGGTTGGAGATGGGAGGGAACCACACACACACACACACACAAACACACAACTGGGAATCAAACCTGCAACGTTGATACTGCAATCCAGCACTAAGCCACTGTTCCTAAGCCACATGCTAGATGTAAAATACTATTCCTACTACATTGTAAACTACTACATTTAAATGTAAAATACTGTCTCCATGTAAAATTATGTTTACATAAAATAGTGTGTTCAGAGAATAAATCTGGATAAAGGTTATGTTTGTGTAGCGTTTGATACGTCACGAGAAACAGATCAAAGTTCACAAGGCCCTGTTGTGTGTGACTGTAATGTGAGCTTCTCTGACCTTGAGAGTTTACACAAACAGATGCACACACACACACACACACACACACACACACACACACACACTTACACATACACAGTGCAGCAGGTTTATAGATCAAAAGGCCCATTGTTAGGCCCAGTATGTGTACTGCACCACTTGTACGGTCTGTCACCTTCCAGTACGTGTATACGTCCACCAGTAAACTAGACAAGAATAAAACGGATTCAGCAACTCAAAAGTACATGTTACTGTTGCCCTAGAAACAAGGCATAAAAAGTAAAACTGTGGTCCAGCCAACCAGACTTTTCTACTTCCTGTCAGCTGATTGGAGAAGAGCCCTCCTGTTGGACATAACACAGGAAACAAAAGGTCATTGGCGACAGGGGGATGGTGGGATGACAAAGGATGGACTGAGAATGACAGGGGGGTAGAGGGATGATAGAGGAGTGACATGGCTTGATAGGGGTTATAGGAGGAGTAACATAAAAAACTGACTGGAGGGATGATAGAAAGGTGAGGGTTGCGACAGGAAGAGAGGGATGATAAGAATCGGAAAGACAGGAGGATGAAGGGATTAAAAAGGCAATAACTGTGTATTCATGTACCTCCATGGTATGCAGTAGGAGTAATAATTACTCCTCGTGTCTCTACTTTGGGGGAGTTCTGGCCATATGTCGCCTCATCACTGCTCATTACGTGTATGGTGGTTCCGCGTGCGTCCAGCACAGTGGCGTTCACTGTGGCGCTCACGTGCTCATCCTTCAGGCTCTTGTCGGTCCGGACCGAGCGCGCGAGCTCATACCGGGCCAGCACGAGCACCAGCACGGACACGTAACGGTGTGAGGTCCAGATCATGTTCACTCCCGATTGGAACGGATCTATCGGGAAGAACGGTCTACAGGTCTACGGGAGCAGACGTCATCGTGTCCTCCCGTGTCCTACAACAACAATAACAACACGTTACATATTATAATCGTGATTATTATTAGGATCATATATTTACAACAAGGGGATCGATAGTGAGGCGCGCCCCCGACAGAACAACAAAGGGCACTACGGCAGGCTGCAGCATCCCGTCTCCTCCTGCAGATTACAGATTACTTATGAGCTATTACATATTACAGTCTTTTATTCTGACCTGCTTCAGTGTGCACCTATATGTCTGTCTAACAGCCTGTCTGTCTGTTAAAGAATCTTCTCGGGATTTTAACCACTATCCTACCTTCCTCGCGTGCAGAAGCTCCGGGTTAAATTCGGCGTCTCGTGGCCTTCAGCAGAACCGCTGCACGAGCCTGTCTGTCTGGGTCTCGCCTATCGGAAGGTTCAGCGCATGCGCGGAGCTACTGAGCCAGGCTCGCGCAGTGGCGCGTGCACTGCCATGGTGAAGAGTCGTATAATCTCGGCTGCTGTCGCGATAATAATAATAATAATATATATATTTATATATATCTCTAATATATCATATATATAAGAAATATAATATATATACATATATATACATATATATATATTATATATATAAAATATATCTAATGAAAAAGTTTTTGAAACACACACACACAGTTTCTGCTGGACAACACTGACCTTTAGTGGTCACAGTGAATACTGTGATGTAAATCTAACAGTTATTAGAAAAATTATCCATTACTAGTATTTCCGGTGAACTATTTAAAAAAAAATACTAATACTAATACTAATATTATATTAAGTACAAGTAGTATATAGTAGTATATAGTAATAGCAGTAGCAAGTAGCAAATGCTAAAATTATTATCAGGATTAAAGGGGTAGTGTGTTTAATATGGATCGTGTAACAATACACACATTTTACAATTCAACATCAATTTTGATGTCTCGCACGATTTTGCTTGTCCAGTAGAATAGACAGAATTGATATGTGTGTGTGTGCATTTTTGTGTAAGAGTGTAAGAATCATCAATACAGCATTACAATTTGATACACCACATTGAACTCTAGCTATTATTTGATATTACTACATTTACATTTACAGCTTTTATCCAAAGCAACTTACAATAAGTACATTTGTCACTATAGCTGAATAGGTCATACAGCAGTTATAAGCGACATTCTGTTATAATGACAGCAGCATGTCATAAGGGCTAAGTTATACATTTTGCAACATGCAATACATAATATTGTTCAATCCTCAAAGTAATTGCTAAGACTAAAGAAGTGTTACATTTTTTCTAAGAAGCGATCTAAGAAGGAAAGGCCTTGTAGGCCAATACCAGCCCAATGCCAATTGGGAGCCAGTGTAGATCTCGGAAGAGGGGGTTATATGGGAGAACTTTAGGTGGTTGAATACCAGACATGCTGCAGCGTTTTGAGCATTACTTTTCATGACACCTCTAGTACTGAAAGCTGCTGTAGGTAGAATGTGAGAGTTTCACTGAGAGCTATCAGGGAAAAGAGGCCCTGATTGGTCAGAATTAATTTGGTCGACTTAAACAGCGAAGCATGGGCTATCAACCAGAGCAGATATTTTAAGAGCAGAGTATTGCACTCACTGATAGAGCTGTGACGGATGTCTATGGCATTTCTAAGAAAATACACTAAATTAATAGCTCTTAAATCCTACCTACAGCACCTTTAAGAGGGGGTATAGAGTGAAAAATTACTTGTCTGCATTGTGTTGCATTGCTGGACTGGGTGTGTGTACATGCACTTTGTTCAAACGTGGTTGTGTAGTGGAATCAGACAAAAGTGTGGTACAGCTTTTACTGACAGTTGAGGGATTTCATAGGTATTAGTAGAAAAACGTCAAATTTGCATGTATACACTGTTGTTTTGTTTGTTTTATGATGCATTAAATCATTAAGTAAAATACTGTGGTGGATATGTTAATTATAGACAAAGAGAGGGATGGTTCTAGGGAGAGATTGACAAAGTCTGTAGGTAATTTCCTAAGAATTTCGCAAATCACATCTGGTGGGTATTAGCAGTGAGCAGAGTCACCAGCGATTTCCTGTGCACGTTGCAGATAACAGAGGCCGATTTCCGAGAGGGGAGTATACAATAGGCCGGCAGAGAAAGAGAGAGAGGGGAGAGAGAGAAAGTAGCGTGGAGGAGAGAGGTTGCTGTTGTAGTTCCAAGACAGAGCAGAAGATGAGGACCTTGTTGAGGACAGCTGTGTTGGTGTTGGCTGCTACACATGCTTTGACATCTGAACCTCCTGAGGAGTGTTCTCGGACGGTCGTCCGTAAGTCTGCTGTCTTTTGTCATAATTATAGGTTCTATTATAGAGCACTATCAAGGCTATAGGGTTAGTTCTACATTATAGAGCAAGGCACTAACATGGCTAGGGTTAGGGGTTCTATTCCCTATAAAACGTGACGGAGTAGCTGAACATTTGGCAGGTCTATCGTGAAATAAACAAGCACGTCAAGAAATTTAACCTGAGAAATGTATGTATTGTCAGATTTAGTAGCCTACAGCTACAGTGCACTCTTAAGTTATGGGCATCCTTGGTGCCCAAATGGCAAAAAACATATATATAACCCCTATACGTCTATATGAAGAAAAAAGAGATATACCTGATTTATATTTTTCCTATTTTAAGCACACCAGAGGAACTTTCTATAAAAAGATTGAAGAAGTCATTTGTGACTTCTTGTTTCACTTGGGTATAAATATGATGTGACATGTAAACCAAACACCTTAAGTCATCAACATGAGGAAGAGCAGAGGATAAGCAAATACTCTGTGTAGAGCAAGGCACTAACATAGGTCCCATTCCCGGTGTTAGTACTGCCAGGGTTAGGGGTCCTATTTCCTGTTTAAAGCAAGGCACTAACACAGCTAAGGATAGGCATTCTATTCCCTAAAGAAAAGTGTCGTATCATGAGATACAATAAGATATAATGTCAGCTTCCTGTATCTTGTCTGATATGATTATGTGTGCAAGGTAGTATACTGTGTTAGTATAAGACTAAGCTGCACAGGATAACAGGATTTATTCTCAAACTTTTATGAGAATAAAGTCGTAATTTTACGAGAAAAAAGTCATAATATTACGGGCATAAAATTGTAATTTTACGAGAGAAAAAGTGATATTAATATTACATATTACGAGAATAAAGTGGTTATTTTACAAGAAAAAAGTCATCATATTATAACCGGTGGTTAACCAGTTTAACTGTTGACAAATGTAGGCCTACTGATTGTATGTTGCTTTTGATAAAGGCATCTGCTAAATGCTGTAAATGTAAATGTAAATATTATGAGAATATAGTCGTAATTTTTACATGTACATGTACATGTTTATTTTAGAGGGGAAATATCAGAAGAGCAGCCTGTCATATTAGCATATGACAACAGTTCAGGTGACCAACAAAGTTATAGCCTACATAGCCTACAATGTTTATCAACAGTCAGATCGATGAAATTGGGTCAAGGGGGCGGGGTTAAAAACCAAGCAAAAAGTTTTAATTTGAATGATTATTTACAGTGTATTTCTGCTTCTACAACGTATTTCCATTACAATGTCTGTAAAAACACTTCAAAAATGCTGATTCATTATGTAATTGATTAACATGGGAGCGGTTACAAAGCGGCTCTGCTTCAGCTCTGGGTGCAGTGTGTGCAATGGACTCGGCTGTGCGTAAAATGTATTCCTGCAGGCTCTCCTGGTCCGCCCCACTAGTATTTATGACTGTTCCGTCTATTTGTGTGATCTATCTAGGGAAATAATCGCATTGAGGGCTAAAAGGGACCAAGTGTGAAAAAAACCTTAAGTCATAGTAGCCTACTCTATACTGTTAAGATAAACCAGACCACATCTCTACATTTCTTCTTTCTTCAGTGCTAAGGACCTTCAGGACCTACACCACCAGGTGTAACTTCACCACGCTGAAGGAAAAGCAACTTCAGGAGATCCAGGCTTCTACCACCAACCTGTACCTGCCTGTTCTCTACCTGGTGGCCTTCTGTGTGGGCCTGCCAGCTAATCTGCTGGCACTCTGGGTTCTGGTCTCCCAGACAGCCAAGCTGCCCTCCACCATCCTGTTAATCAACCTGACGGTGTCGGACCTCATGCTGCTGCTTGTGCTGCCCTTCCGCATCCAGTACCACTTCAGAGGGAACGACTGGCACCTGGGTGAGCCTTTCTGCCGCATCGTCATGGCCATGTTCTATGGGAACATGTACGGCTCTGTGCTGTGCCTGACGCTGGTGGCGTTTGACCGCTACGTGGCATTGGTCCACCCGTTTGGCGCCAGGACGTTTCGCAGCTGGCAGACGTCTCTGTACATGAGCTTGGGAGTGTGGATTGCTGTAGTTGCCACAATGCTGCCGCTGCTTCTTTCGCGCCAGTCATACCGTCTTGACTATCCGGAGATCACCACGTGCCACGATGCGCTGCCCAAGGAAGAGAACGAGATGTACCTCCTGCCGTACTTCACCAGCCTGTTCGTTCTCTGCTTCCTGTTACCCTTCCTGCTCGTCCTGTTCTGCTATGGCGCTGTGCTGTACACACTGGTGGCCAAAGGCAAGTGCTGCCGCCATGCGGTCAGGGTAACTGTTCTAACTCTGGTTGTGTTTATAGTTTGTATGTTGCCTAGCAACATCCTCCTCCTCCTCACGTACTCTGACAGCTCTCTGGATGGAGATGGGGAGGACCTTTATGTCCCCTACATGGTTAGCTTAGCCGTTAGCACCTTCAACAGCTGCATCGACCCTTTTATATACTACTACGTCTCTGAGGGCTTCCGAGAGAAGGTGAAAAATGCCTTGTGTTGTCACTGCAACGCCAAGAAAACCTCTTCCTTCTTAGGTCAGAGGTCAAAAATCACCTTGCTGTCCGACTCCAGCCAGAGAACAACCTTAAACAGAGACACCGCTTTAAGAAAGACAGATGTCATCTAGTTTACATAAAAATCATGTTATGATACCCAACTCTATCTCAATTTACTTCTTAAACTTTTCTAAACGGTATAAAAGCAGACATATAATCGATTACGACTTAGCTGGTCTTTAGTAGGAATAAATAGACTCAAGTTGTCTGAGTGGAAGACTACAGTTTACTAAGACAAACACTCAAGAGAAAAAATAAGAGAAAAAATAAGAGAAGTCAACTCCAGATGCACCAAACGTTCTTAACCACCCAAATCTGCTCTTAGCCATGCTGTGCTGAATCATGAATCCCACTTCATCATACATTGGAGGCACGCAGCCGATTGTTTGTTATTAGGTATTGTGCTGTGTGCAAATACTCTGGGACATGCCCAAGAATTGGAGAGATGCCACCAAAAAATGGATGTAAGAAGAACAGCAGTAGTGTTAAATAAATATAAATAAACATACTGTTAAATAAACTTAAACAAAGTAAACAGGATTTTCCAGAGCATCAGTACTGGCGTATCAGGAAAATCCAAAAAGCACAGTAATTTAAATAAAAAGAAAATGGTTTGACATGAAAACGAAAGCAAAAAAATGCTTTCTTACTTTCTGTCAGTTGGTTAGCACTGTATGGAAACGATATGTAGCTACTGGGGCATGAATGATATGATATCTTTCAGTACTCTCGGTAGCACACGACTCAAAGAAGACCTGTGAAATGCCAGACCTGTCTCTTATTGCTATCTGAAGATTCTGTGTCTAAAACTCAGAGATAGGCCACTTGGCAGATGTGGAGGCACAGGATTTGACTGCATGTGTTTAACTCAAGTTGAGGCTCCAGAGTATTGCAAACAACAAATCTAAAAGCAGTGCTCTTGGCAATCTGAAACGGCTCAGCAGCCATTCATCCGTCCCATTAAATAGATCTGTGCAATCTCTAAAAACACGTTCTCTGTGTAAGGCCTGGATGGCCAAAGCATCTGAGATGTAAGCCATTCAGAAGCTGAACGCATCCAATATCATCCAAGGGATTTTATTGTCTTAATTGGGATCAATAGCCCACGACTTTAATAATCAAACCATTATAGTTAGCTACTCTAAATGATAATCTAAATTTGATTATATGATAATAATGCGTTTTTTTATGTTCCTCAAATTTAAATCTTATGTTTCCTTGTGTTGGACAAACAATTTGTGGAGTGTAAAAACTTAAAAACTAAATGTTGTTTTCTTATCTTGATAAGAGTGCTCTCGACCACTCGTAAAATGAGGAAATTTGGTTGTATATCGCTTCCTGCATGAGGCCCATTGTGTCTCTATGTATCACTGACGCTTCTGCAGTCAGCATTGTTAGAGCAAACCCTTTACAAGCAATATAAATCTATCCTCATCACGACACTGGGACTGCTCTTCTTGGGAAATCTGACCATACAGTAGGCCTACTACCTGACAGACTGGAAAACTGTGTTGGACTACATGACATACAGTGTACGCCATAGCTCTGTCCTTACACCCCTATTATTCAGCCTATATATATTACCACCGGCCAAAATTATGCAAAATTACCTACCTTAATTATGCAGATGTTACTCCAATTCACATAGCGCTCTCACAAAATGCATTAAAGAAATTAAGGACAGCATGTGCCAGAATTTCTTTCAACTAAATGAAGATAAAACTTAAATTGTTGTCTTTAGGGTCAAAGAAAAATGACTGACAGTTAGTGTGCACCTTGACTCCTAGGGGACTCACCAAAAACCAAGTGAGAAATTCTTGTGTAATTATGGATTCAGATGTCAATATAAATTATAGAGCATTCACATCAAATCAATAACTAAATCATCTTATTGTTGTCCTAATAATATACTGTAGCATAAATTAGAGTTTTAATGGCCAAAGAAAAACGTATTCATTCCTTTTCCTTAGTTGAAGTGGGTCCAGTATACTGATAACACTTACTGATACTGTAACCGACTTCCAGAAGATCTGAAACTTGTTCCCACACTGACATCTTTTAAGGATCAAAACTCTCCACTGCCTTTTACAGTTCATCGGTTTGAATTTTAACTGTGCAGGTTATTGAACATAAAGGTCCATTCCTACATCTGATTTCACTGCTTTTATTGTGTCTTTTTTAATTCTCTGTATGCATTTATTTTTTTTATTCATTAATTATTAATTATTTCAGCTGTTTTCGTTCATTCTTTGATTTTTCCAGTAGATGACATTACTATGCAAATAAACCTTCCTCGCCTTGCCTACTGTATGTAATCCGAGTGTTTTTGGAAGTACACATACACACTACATTATATATAGTATTATTCATGTGGGACAGACTGAGGAGATAAAATGAGGATCATGCTACCTTCCATACTTCCATCGGATTAAGCTGGCTTTAGAGCTTTATAAAGAAATTATTGTTTAATTACGAGGTCTTGTTCCGTCATTTTATCAATCAATTTGTTGTCAACAGAATACGATGAATCAGATATGTTGTTAAAATCAGTGACGGCTCTGACTGCACATCAAAATATTAATGCACCAAGTTAATTACGACTTGATTTGTCACCGGTACATGCACAACATACACACGGTGGCATTAGCATTTTTTTCCGCCTGGTCGACTAATTTTGTCGTGTCCCCTCCCTCCCCACGGTAGGAAACACGTCACTGCACACACACACACACCTTGGCAGAGGAGGCTGGGGTCAGTTGGGGCCAGGCGCAGGGTCAGCCATCATGCTTTGGCTCCCCTGGAGCATGGGTGGGGGTTAAAGGCCTTACTCAAAGGCCCAATGGTAGCGACACAGTAGCTAATACTGAAACTTCAGTATATACTGAGCTACTCTTTTTAATCATTGTAATGGTAGCGATTTTGTACATTTTGTACATAATTGATCCAGTAATGCTTAAAGAAGAGCATATTTGGTCACAACCACCCCTCCTCCAGCCTCTTCCTGCCTTCTGGACCTCCCGATAACCTTATCACGGCCTCCAGCTTGGGTGTTTCTGCTGTGTTTTCTACTGCCGGTCTGTACACTGCAACGGCAGACTTCTATCCTGTACACACACACTTACTGGGTAGGTAACATTTAGCCTTTAAATTTGTGTAGTAATGTAGGATTAAGAGTTATAATACAGTTACTTTACTGCATAGGGTTAACTCTACTATAGTTTACCTTTACTATAACTCTACCCTTAATAGAGTTAGCTATAGAGTTAATTGTATAAAGGTTGAGTAAGTGAGTTACAGTAGAATTCTTCATCTATTATAAATATCTTGTATAAATAGATCTTGTTCAGAAAGATTAGATGCTATCTAACTCATACACACGTTAATGTGAAATGTCATCACCGGCTGCACAAGATGACGAGGACCTCTATAGTAGAACTAGAAACTCCAGATCATTACTGAATCTGTGACCCATTTCAGGCCCATATTTTCAGCTGAGAGATGAAACATTGATATCCATAAACCACTATCATCACTGCTCATCCACACACAGTATTGTTACTTCTGAGAATATAGCTTCACTGAAAAAATAACATTATTTTCACAACGGAAAACTTCAAAGAATTAAGATGCACTCCTCAGCTTGTATATGGAATTACCCTTGCGGTTGAAACCAGTGTTACAAAAACGTTGTTTTAAACTTAAACTCCCCCTCCGGCATGGCATGGCATAGTGATGAGCGGTTGGGTGACAATGAGGAACTGCTTAAGATGCAGTACTGTTAATAGCCACCAGGTGCTTGGCTGAAAAAAAAAAGAAATTGTCAAAATGAATGAAAATCAATCAGAAAGATTGCCAATTTCTCACTAGATAAATTCAATGCAATGCCTTTGCTCCGTAAGAAGTGTAGGTTTCAATAGTTTACATGAGCTTTTAAATCCAGGTTAAAAAGTGTTTATGTTCTGCACAGTTCTCAGCATTGTTCTGAGAATATGAGACATAAGAGGGTTTTATCTAATCCTGGGACACTATTTCTGACTGTTTTTACTGATTGTATTGTTCTATTGTTTCTTTATTTATTCTCTGTTCTGATTCATTCTGTATGTTATCTCCATTTTTTTAAGCAAATCTCATTAAATTGCTTAGTGTGTGAAAGCTGCTATCAAAATACAAATTTGCATTGCATTGCTTTGCCTTGCCTGGCCTGTGCCTAAACGCAGGGTGTAATATGTTCTGCCCTCTAGTGGAAGGAAGTTAAAACAAACTATTTAAACAGATAATCCTGAACTGATTAATCCAGTGAAATATATGCATCTGCACTGTACGTGGCAACCAAACACTGGCAGAATTAATATTGAAATAAACCCTTTATTATGCCTTTTCAGCACCCCAGTTGTGTTCATCCCCCTGTAATCCAACACACCTTTAAATACAGTACCGTATAAATATTTTACATGTGTTGACAGATTCCCCAGCAAACCTAGACGACTTTAATCACAAGATGTTTTACCAGATTGATGGTAGGTCATAGCATAATGTAATATAACATAACACTGTAATATAGACTGCCCTCCAGAAATGATGGCTCTTTTGGTGAAGAAACAAAATTAATCTTTATCTTACATTGGAGAGAAATCTAACCTTTCATTTCTGGAGGACACTGTATGGTATCTAATAAAAACAGTCTGACTCCTTGTCTCAACTAGAGTCCAGTGCAGTTCCAGTCCTCTTGTCCCTCCTGGCTGTGCTCTCTGCCACTCTCTGGCTCTTCTACCAGAGGACAAAACAACCACAAGGTCCACAAGAGGACCAGGGCCCACCAGAAACACAGGGTCCAGAGGCTCCAGAGAAAGAAGTTATGGATTTTATCTTTAAGGTCCCTGATGTTCCGCCTGCAGAGACACAGAGACAAACAGTGAGTCTACTTAAAGCTAGGCTAAATGGTGCTTTTTTTTTAACAATCACATGGTGATTGTTCAGCATTTTGAGAAACAAGGGATGTCAATGGAAGTTGACAAAACGGACACAATTAGTAGGCTACCTACCTACTTTCAGATTCATTGCATGCTGAAAACAAAGGATTATTATCTTATTTGTAGAATATAAGAAAGCTATAGATTCAACGGTTTAGTACTTCAATATAACATGCTAATCGCTGCCATGAAATACATTCACGGATTGCCTGTTTTCCATACAAACATACAACTAGGCTATAACATCCGCAGCAGCGCCGACGGCCGGGGGGGGGGGGGGGGGGGGGGGGGGGGGGGGGGGGGGGGGGGGGGGGGGGGGGGGGGGGGGGGGGG
>JAODLI010038279.1:0-18322 GCA_027575585.1 Percopsis omiscomaycus | reverse complement strand
TAAGAGCAACACGCAGACCTAATTAACTGTGTAAATTCTTATTACATTTATAAATTGTTGTCTTTCCGAGAAATTACCCAAGCATCAATAGGCCAATTAAAACACACTGTATATGTATGTGTTCAGAAAGCAAAAGAGCATTTTAGACATCCATATGCTCTGCTAGTATTGATGTAAACCTAAAAGGGTTAATACTCGCTAAGGGGAAGTTGTAGACACAGGGCATTAAGGAAATAGCTCGCAAAGTACAAACAAAAATGTCAAAATCTGTAGGAATAACAAAAACATAAAAAAAAAAAAAAAAGAATCAGGTTGCGGTTATACACAGTTACAACTCCTTTTTTAAATGTTAAAATCTCATATGAAAAAAAAATTGCTTATTACTTTTAGTGTTGCTCATGACATAAGCTCACAGACAGGCAGGTTTTGTGGGCGACAATGGGTTTAAACAAACGCACGTGCATTTTCTCCTCAGTGAGCGTGTCTGGTGTTGCTAGCGTAAAAACTATTCTGCTGCGTCTATGGAGGAGCAGAAGAACTGCAGCTCTCTATTGGGTCTCCCTCTCCCCACAGCACTGGATCACTGCCAGCGACACACTGAATAGCCTTATTTTACAATAACCCACTGCTGTGTGTTGTCTATGGCTTCCCCCCCTGCACAGCGTACATTATAGACTGTAAAATGTGACATTCCAGTCACAAATCACCTGCAGGGTGACGGCACAAATCGCATCACCCTCATGTTGTTATCGCCCAGGCTCACTGAGAGATGAGGTGTCCCCTGCAGGGATGGGATGCTCCTCACCTTGTCTCAGGTTGTTCCAGTCCACGCTGGAGAAAAAGGCGTGACAGCGCAGCCCCTGGAAGCCCAGCCGTTCCTTGGCTCCACACAGTAAGCTCTGCACCAGGTCCACAAATTGTTTACTGGCCCGCGGCACCTCTGGAAACTTCAGGAAGCGCTGAGGGAAGATTCAGCGCAGACAAGGGATGATTAGATAAATGGCCGGGTATATCAGATATTCCTCCAGGTAAAACAGACATGCCGAGTACAGGGTGAATGTTTAACCGCCTGCACAGCTCTGATATTCCACCCCGCCTGGAGATATCAGGCTGCGTACCTGGAAGTTGAGGATGTTGTGGATGGTCCGGGTGGAGGTGCCGTCTGAGAAGGGGGACTTGGCGTAGATCATCTCATAGGCTATGACCCCCAGGGACCACCAGTCACACTCCACCCCGTAGGTGTTGTGGGAGCCCCCGTTCATAGCCGCCAGGACCTCGGGGGACAGGAAGTCCTGGGTTCCAACTGGGATTGGGGTGGCCTCCACCTGAAAGACACGCACATTTTCAAAACCAATTTCCTGCTGATGAATTATTAAATATGTTTTGAATACACACACAGTGCAGAAACCCTCTTACCGTTTTGTTGGCAGTCAGTTTGGCGGCGGATCCAAAATCTGCCAACTTAATGTGGCCGGTCCGATCGATGAGGACGTTCTCTGGTTTGACATCTCTGCAAAGTAAATTCACATAAAACATTTTTTAAGGTTTGTTGACTGAATACTGGATAATGGAACCTATACTATATTTCACTGGGATGTTTCAGTTAGACAAATTAGTTTCCTTTATTCAGGATGCGGATTAAGCCTTTCAGTTTCATAAATAAGATGGAAAAGAACAGCAGTAATCATGTTGTTGTGGTATCTATCCATTAACACCTTAATCGTTAGGCCTTGAAAGGCCTACCTTTCCACTGGATTTGGTTGGATGCTAGTGTTACCTGTGGACGAAGCCCAGCTGGTGGACAGTGTGGATGGCCTCCACCAGCTCAGCCAGATAAAACTGAGCCATGGACTCATCAAATTGATCCTCATATCTATTCAGCAGTGACATGAGGTCTCCACCCGGCAAATACTCCATCGCCTGAAAGGAAACCCAATCAACAATAATCATGTGAGCTCAAGAGCAAAACACGCAGGATATTGTTGTGTCTAATGACCCATATTTTAAGAAGGTGTAAATATCTGTATCTGGTTTATATCCTCAGATGGTTCCAGTTATGGATTTGGTTAGGCAAGACCGTATACCATTATACATTTATCTGTGAAAACGTAGTACAAATCTTACGATTCAATAGTCATATATACACATACAGTGCCTAGTAGCAGAATCTTTATTATTTAAGTGTTTTCAGTTACTCTAAAGAGGTACCTCATTTAGCATCTTGGGGCAACAACTTAACAGTCAGTGTATAGTCAAAGTGTAAAGGGCCAACACTGCAATGTGCATTATAAATAGAGAGAAACACATTGGTTAGGCTAAATCCATCTGTATAGTGGCAGCCATACAGACGAGCCGCTGGTGCATGAATGGTCGAAGGGTCTGAATGAACGACAGCATTCTCCAGTGTTACCTAGCAACAGGGATACTGGGCGCCTCTGACACTTGGATAAAGATGGAGTCTTTGTGTTTTTCCCCTCCATGCTCAGTAAAGCAGCAGGGCTAGGCCAGGGAATAACAGAAGGAATAAATAGAGTGGAGAACAGAGTGACGGAAGGAGGAGTGGATGTTTTATAGGATATATTAAAAAAGGACGCTCTTCGATCTGCGTCTGGAAATGCCCTTGTGGTTGACACCAGCACACAAACATTTTTTGTGGACAGACAAACAACAGAGAGAAAAGAAATGTGGGGTTTTGGGGGCACTATGACACTATCAAGGAGTGTACCTGTAAAGAGGGTGCATTGGAAAGGGGGGGTGGGGTATGTCATGCTAAGACATACCTAAAAATATGCTCATTCCAATCTAACAGGTGATATGAGAATATATAGATCTGAAAGCTTTGAAAGCCAGCCTTTATGCCATTTATACTGAATACTTTTAGTACGCAAATGTTTATACTGGCAAAGCATAGAGAACATTTCACAGAGGGTGTCTCGGAAAATGGTAATTTTGACACCAACTGCATCCAGTAAATTGTTTCTATATGGCTACACAGATTACATGGTTCCACAAAATCATTTCACATTGATATTTTTGTAATATTCTGCCATAAGAGAGAGAGAGATATTGTTGATGTGATATCATATGAAGTCGACGGGGCCAACATAAACTATATATAGAACTGTATTTCGAAGGTGTGTGCGGTAAATGATAAAATAAAGGCTTAAATAAGGCTTAAAGTGACATCAGGAAACATTTTCAGTTAGTGCTGACAAGTTCTATCTCAAAGGCTTCTGTTATGTTGGCAAACTTAATAGGGAGGGAAACTTTCATTTGGCAGTCAAAATACGCAACAGATTAAGAAAAACATAGTGTAAGCACAAAGGAGAAGGAAGACATCACTCTTGAGTATTAAGTATTAAGGAACATGCAGGGGTTAGGTATCTTGCTCAAGGACGCTTACATATAGGCCAACCCCAACCACTAGCCTATCCTACAAAGCCCCGGAAATGTTTGGAAAACAGCATGGAATCATAACCTTCTTAGTCCAACGTGAATAATAATGGTCATCTTACCAAGTAGACACGCTCATTGTCTTGGAAGGCATAGAGAAGTTGAGGGATCCAGGGGCTGCCGTTCAGAGCCAGGATTCTCCTTTCTTCTTCATGGAACACCACCTGAGAAGAGTGTGACAACCAGCTTCACACCAACAGCAGTCATCCCCTCAAAACACAAATTGATCAAAGAGCTCCAGTGTATTAGATTTGAGCGTGAACTTATTTTATCTCGTTTATTGTGTCATTACTAATATGTTAAGACTATGTCTTATGTGTCATAAATAACATATAGTCAAAGGGGCCTATTTCTTTTATACATCCTGTTATTGTAATGTTATGCATTATGCTCTCATATTTCTACCTTCAGCAACTCATGTACTACTCTGACTGAGATCCCTCTGTACTATTTAATGTTGTTTGAATGAATCTTTGCCTATAGTACCCTCTACTGGGCATGGCAGGTGTTTGCGTGTGGCTTAATTTTTATTTATTTTTTACTTCCCATGCGATTCTAATGACTTTATACCCAAAGTTCATAATTTGAGTGTTTTCTTGCACAAGGTGCAGTGGGCTTCAAATTTGTTATTTTCAACCAAGCACTACTGGAAGCATTATGGAAACAATTTGATCTTGTATGAATTTGAAGGCTATAACTTCTAGAAGTAGATATTGTTTTGATGAGGAGACCACGTTAGCCCACATGTCCGACACACAAGCTAGGTGTGCTCTGATAAATTCTGAGCGGGCTGCACAGTTTGCATTAGTGGTTGTGTTACAGTGTGATCAATATACATTTTCTGGCAAAATACATTTAAAGTTAGACTGAAGTCAATGCAACTTTATACTTTAAAAGTAAGGTTAACTTCATACTCCAATCAATATTTAAGACCTGTCAAAATCATATTGAAGACATTTTAAGGCCTAAAATGATTAGGATTTTAGACTTTAAGGACCCGCAGAAACCCTGGTCTAGTGATCTGGGTGTTCGCCTCCCAGCCAGAAGGTCAGGGGTTCGCACCCCGGAGTTCGCCTATCTGTAAGCAAGATGCCTAACCCCCAATCTGCTCCGTGTAATATTTGTAATTTAACTCATTGTTAGTCACTTTGGATAAATAACATCTGCTAAATGACCTAACAGAACATGCTAGAATGGTGTAACACAATGCAGCTTACATTATCTTGAGTGCGTAAAACTGTCTTGTCCATGATTTTTAGGGCACACACGTCCCCAGTCACCCTTTCACGGACCACCTGGACCTCGGCAAAGCGGCCGCGTCCCACCACTGCCCGCACCTCAAAATCCTGAAGCACAGGTTGCAGGGCCCGTAGCTCTGAGACCACATCAGAGTCTGTCCCATACACAAGACACACACAAATAGACTGAAATGTAAATACATTTAAAATAAATATATTACAAAAGGTTAAGAATTAATAATTATTAATTAATAATAAGGTAATTATTAATTGAAGCATACGGAATAAAACTGCTTACACTTTTTAACAAAGTTGGCCACATGGTGTATCTTCATAAGCTCAGGAGAAGTGCATTCTTGGTAGAGCAGGAGAAGAGCTTCCAGAAACTCTTCCCTGCCCAAGCTGTGTCCACCCTGCTGCCCAAGCAAGCTCACTCGTCCCTGGTGACAATGCACAAATACAGGATAAGGAAGTCATTAACTGTCAGCTCTTACAAACGGAATGAAATGGCAATATGAATCTATGACGCTGCTCACATATTTTAGCGTTTACATCCACGTTGTGATCATGGATCTGAACAACTAATGCTGAGGTTATCATGAAATTATAACAATTCATCAATGATCTAAATATAATTCAAAGAGACACTATTTATTGAAGGCTGATATATTACATCTCGCTGAAGTGGGTGAAGCACACCTCTAGATCCCTGTTTACCTGGAACAGGAGATTGAGTCGAGAGCTGCGGCTTGTGATTGGGTCCGAAGAGGAAGGCATTATTTTCATGCTTCCTTGACTGACGTATTTGAACTTCAGCATGGCTTTTTGACAACAGGTTACCTTAACCTAAAACAAAACAAACAATTACTGTAACTTGACCTGTACGTCAATATCTAATACAGTTACAATTTTAGTATGATTGCAGCTGAGACAGTGACAACATGTAAACGAATGGTACTGGTACTTGATTAACGTTAACGTTAGCTGCTTGATAAGACAGCTACAGCTAGTTCGTTACCATACACAAAACAACACGCATAAAAACGTAATTCATATAATCACAAAAAAGACAAAGCAAAACGATATACTACCTTACTTACTCGACCGCCATTCACGTATTATACACGTATTTTCTAGTAAAAATTACACATTTATATGCTAACAGAATCGTCGTGCTTCCTAGAGCAACGTTTCCGGTAAACTTTCAAATTTTGCGCGGTCTCCACCCATCTCTTCAGGCGATTCAGTGAGAGTTGCGTTGGATTGGATGCGGAAATTGTTTAGGGCGGTTCCTGTTCACCTAATAACCAATGAATAATGACGCATACATAGCCTCGGCCTATCTCCAGCCAAAGGAAAAATTGAGGCGTGACTGCTAACCTGTCAACAGCAGAAAGAAATCTGTGACAGATCCGATACATTTTATACTAAATTTCTCACTTCCACGGTCAACGTAATTATACCAAAAACTTTTTGATATATTTATCATATCAGTGTGGTTAAAAAAAAAAAATTCTTTATGACAATGAGCGCAAACGACCATAATATTAATTATAAATAATACACAAAACGTTAGATAAGGCAAAACTTTTATTTTTCAACCAAAATAAAGGTATAGATATTGCCACTTCCAATTTTGCTGTAATTTTAGCAGCCCAGTGATAGTTGCCTGCCACATTGTCTGGACTGACAGGGGGTTAGTGGTGGGACCCTTGCATAGGACTAGCCATCTGATTTCAACTTGCCCCTGCTGTAGGGGGCACTGGAGGTAGTGGGTTGGGATTGGGATTGGGGTTGGGATTGGGGTTGGGGTTGGGGTTGGGGTTGGGGTTTGGAGTAGGAGTAGGGGCAGGGGCAGTGAAGCACCCCCTCTTGTGCCACTGCATGTCCCGCACACGTCGGACGGACTGGATCTGAGGTGCAGTGGCTCCCCAATCGTTCCAGTGCTTGTAGTCACCATGCTCAAAGACGTATTGGCGCCCCCTGTAGCCTGGATACATGTAGCCCACCCACCTTCAAAGACAAGCAGGAAACAATGTAAATAAAACAAAAAAGGAAGGAGTCACAGAACAGGGACAACTGGGCCACTGTTATTGCTCCTGGCTAAACAATGCTTAAATGTAATAAGGGCTTACGTTCCGTTCAGAGCCTTGGCACTGGCCACACGGCCTTGGAAGCCATAAGACAACAGACTGGGAACGTCATCATCAACAATTTCCATCTTTCTTCCTGCATAGCCTGTATTCTCAAACAGGTGCAACTTGTGCTCTGCACTGTCCTGAAGAGGCAAACAGCAATTTTGTGACTTGTGTTTAAATGATATGTTAAAAGTATGTTCTAAAAAGACTGTGTGAAACCTTGCATCACAATAATACATGTATCATCCTCTCTAACTGTTTCCAGCAGGTTATGTGTTAGTGGTTGCTCGTCTCACTATATTACGGATACTGACCACTTTCAGGGGCCTGAAGGAGGCCAGGCTGTAGCTGCTCTGGCTGTTGGTCCAGGAGCTCCAGCGCGGATACTCTCCTTTCTCCAGCACAAACTGCTCCCCCGCGAAGCCCGGACTCTCAAACCCCACCCAGCTGAGGACCACAAAGGTTGGTGACAGAGTTGAGGAGGACCACAATGAAGAAGAAATTTGCAGTAAAAGTTACAAGGCTGGACGGATCACTCACGGTCCGGACTCCACAATGACCGAGCTGACCCTCTCAGTTTTCTCAGTAATGTTCTTGCATCCAGCAGATAACTCCACCTTCTTCCCACGAAAGTTCTCAAACTCAAAAGCCACCAACTGCAAGCCAGAAGCAGACCACTGTGAGCTAGTGCCCAGCATCACTTTCTAACCTTTCCTTTCTACCAATTCATTTCTTAGCTTTTGTATGTGTGTGGGCAGTTGTGTGGCACCTACCTTATATGTGGGTCCAGCACCTCCTTGGCTTTTCCCTGCAGGCAGCTGGTCTGGGGTCCCATGATGGTCTGACATTTTCCTTTTAGAAAGCACAACATCAGAATAACGAAGATCTCAATATAGCTATTTGTTATTAACTAATAGTAATTATGTTAATTACCAACAGCACCAGTTAACAGAAAGTAGTTTGTAAAGAAATACAGTGTCAGGTTCTCAGCCTTGGCTGGCTAGATATAAAATATTATACTATGGTTACCTAAGAGAGTAGTGTATTCTGAAAAAATTGAAAAATAAACTCCAATACATGCATGGTCTGGTTTGCGGGTCTTCACAAACAAACAAACAAACCTGCTTTTGCTGGCACACCAAGCACAGGACCATGTACAAATTTGCGTGGTATGGAAATACATTTTATTTAATATGAGATGCAGTTAATATATCCTGTACAGGGTGCTACTGCAATGTTCTGATACGAAAAAATAATCCAAATCCAAAATCAAGTTCTTCTCATAAGGAAGAAGAGAGAACGGGGAAAGAAGCTATAGAAAGGACAACACAAGGGAGAGGGACAATATCTTATCATTTACCTGGATGGCTTGTGCGTCACTACACCATGTACGAGCCACACTCTCCGTCTTTCGTCTTTCTTTTCCCGCTCTCTTTGTCTCTCTCAGTGTGAGGGCGCGGTGGTGCGGAGGCCTGGCGAGAGGTTAGCGGAAGCCGGTGGGGCTATTTATGGTTTATTTCTGGCCACAGCAGCAAAAAGTGTGTTGATGCAGCAAGTCTGTCGCTACCATTGTGTCCAACACACTGCCTCTCAATAGAGTTGCCCCCTGCCCCTGGCACACTGGCACCTATGGCACTGCTTTGCCATAGACTGCCATCCAACTCATGGCCCTGCACAGGGCACATGCACTGACTGCCAGCCAAGAGGATTCATAGAGAACAACTCAATCAGCACTATCGGCCCCACCTAATAACACCTCTTCCCCAATAACCCCCCCAAGTGTCTATTTTAAGGCTTATCTTATTTATTTCCTAATCAATCTGCTCTTGCCTGCTTATGGCTCACCTCTATACTCATTTGTCTCTATAGATTTCTTCCACACATGCCTCCTTGCCTTAAAGGTGCAGATTTCCTCCCTAGTTCACTGGTTACATTTATATAAATATACAAATTTGGCAACTCATCACTCAGGTGCGGGAGAGGCATGCACACTCCATTTTTAAATACAAAGCAACTTTTTTGTAATGCTGGTTTCAACCACAAGGGAAACACAAGGGCAAACACAAATCAAGTATAATGTACCTTTGCAGAATGCAGATATGAATGTTCAGTAGGTGGGACATGCTCTGAATATGAGACTGTATTTCAATGTATATTCATTAATTTACAGTATGTACGTTGTATATTATATTATGTAAAGTAAATTAACTGGCCTCTTTTATTATACTGCACTTTTGTTTGTGCTGCACTGATACCGATACTGACAAAAAGAAGACACGCATATCATAAAAATGTTTTTATATTCTTTCACCAAACCGTTAATAAAATTCATAAGAATGATTACAGTAGTATAGATTCAAAATAGTATGGATGAGTAGATTCACTAATTTTACTGTGTCAACGTGAGATGAAAAAACAAACAGAAGCAACAAAAAAATAAAAAACAGAGCAATGGCATGACAACACTTAGATGTACTCCGCAAGTGGTAAGTATTTATGATTTATTTAAAGTGCATCTTAGTGGATTTACTTAAGTGGACCTGTAAGTGCCACAATAATGTAATAATGTAACTAAACTAAATATGCACAAAACTTTTGGGCAACTAGATCGGCATAATATTTGTCTATTTTCATGTACATGTACTGTGTGTTTTTATTGGCGCTTGTTCATGTGTTTGCATATGCATGCGTGTGCAAATATACAACCTGCTGAGAGCTCAATGTGCCATCAACCCTGTAAGTATAGTTAACAATGCACTCAAAACAAAACACAAAACAATAAAAAAAAGAAAAGCTGATGGCTTTGTTCTCAAATTAATTTGGCCATTCCAACTTCTGTCATCTATGAAAGCAGTTAAAACACGCTTAGCCATCACAATCTTGGCACATTAAAGGCACTAGAAGCATCTGAGTTGTTCAGCTGCAGTTTTGATATGTTTCAATTTCGACAAAATGGCAGCCAGAGGGCTGCAATGTCTTGCCAAACCCAACAATATGTTTTCCTTTCTGTGCATTTTTCAGCAAATGTCCTTAACAAGGCAAATGAATGGAACAATCCCACAAGGTGTATGTCATCTCATCGCTGAGATGGAATAACTCCTGCTCCACAACAGTTGTGTACATGTCCTGAAAGAAAACTAAAACAAAAAGGCCATTTTAATGTAATATACAGTTCATGGCATAAAAAAAATATTCAACAAAGTATTTTAAAGACCAAATGACAAGCCACACCGCATGGCCAGAAACGGCTGATTACAATTTGTTTTGTGTGGTTTTATGAGGTGACAATGTATCACTGGTATTCATGAGCGTAGGTTTCGTTTGAACATTGGGGGGGGGGGGACACTAAGCGGGGTGGCTGGGGGTCTTCCCCCAGGAAATTTTGAGCGTCTACTATATTTCCTGCATTCTGGTAAAAAAAATTGGAGAATTTGTGCATTTTCTGCATCAATTTATGGTGGAAATGTTTTTTGTTATGTAAAGGAAAACCCAAAATTCAGGCACCAGGTGACAATTCAGAATATAATGGAATATACATGGAACAGTCTGAGCCTCTAGACTCTAGTCCGGGGATTTCAGCTCACACCGTGGAGTGGTTCGACACACATACACATACCCTAAAATCGCTGGGCGGCCCCTAATGCTTCTTTCATGTTTTTATTGGGAGGGGGACAAATACACATGTTCTAAATACTGAGGGGGACGTATCCCCTGCATCCCCCCGAAATCTACGCCTATGCTAGCATTCAAATCCTATCACCATACTCACGTACCAATGTTTTGCTCTAGTTGGGCTGACTCAAACGCTTCTTAGACTTCAATTCTTTCAGCCATGAAGGAGAGGAAGCACTCCTAGGAGAAACAGAAAAATATAATAGTTTTCTCATATAGCCAACCAACATTCCTCCACCCATCTCTTAATGTACATTTAATAACGTTTTATAGTATGTTATTTTGCTTATACATTCTCATTTACATTTACAGCATTTAGCAGACGCTTTTATCCAAATCGAATTACAATTAGTACATTTGTCAATTGCTAAATAGGTCATACACCAGATATCGTAAGCAAACAACATTCTGTTAGAATAATGACAGCAGCATGTCATCAGGGCTAACTTAGCTACTACATTTTACCCTCCATCCGTGCCGCCTATAGGGAACATCACTCGAGAAGCGCCAGCGAGGTGGGCAGGGGAACGCGGAGAGCGGGACAGATGGGAAGGACTGTTTACTTCCTCACTTGGACTCTCCTTCTCTACTCCTCCTTTCTCTCTTCCTCCTCCGGTTCTATTTTTCAGTTGAGCCTTGAAAAGCAATAAAGACACATCTCCTTGATGTAAATACCTTCCAAACTCAGAAGCAACAGTGATTTAAAGTGCCTGTAAAGAACAGACAGACTCTACTTTGGAATTGAAGGCACAGTGCCTTCATTTCCGAACCCCTGTGGGTAATTCTGGCCACTGGGAGGTCACTGCATCATTCTGCACACTCACAGGGACTCAACGACAGGGTTGTGTGCATGTAGATGCATGTATTAGCATATAAGCGCATGTGTGCGTGTGCGCTTCATCCAATCGCGTGCTTTGAATTCAAGCACTCAAAACACCTATCTGTACTTTACAATCTGTTCAATGATAAGCAACTGTAGTGTTCTGAGAACAACTACCATCAGGGAGGAAGGGTTCATCCCCGGGAATATGGGGACTCTCTGCGAGGTGGAAACAGGCAAGCACGGATCCATCGGTCTTGGTTGGTCCTCTTCTGAGTCTGAGTCCTTGGAACAGGCCTTCTTTCCTTCTAGGAATATCGTTAAGTTCAGTCAGAACATGTGCTGTAGTAAAATAAACCAGTACTTAACCCTAACCCTAAGCATTTCCTTCCCAAAAAAGTGCAGGAAATGCTTTTCAGTTAAATAAGTATTGAGTTTGTAAATGTTGCGATACCAACCTGTAGAGTCGCATTCTCCCCAGTCGGAGGTGGGATCCCCTGCAGCTGAGCTCTGACGCACAAACCTCGGCAGGCGTGTTCTCTGACTTCGCCTTTTGCCCAACTCTACCCTCGACCTTTGGGCACGTGTGTCTAACAAAGGGGCGGAGCTCTGTGCATGAAGACACACATACAGTGTATTAACCAATCGCTACAAACCGACAGAGACTGAGGTGCATATAGAAGTGCAGCTATTTCCACTGATATAGGGTATGCAAGTGAAACTCAAATGCAGAGACTATAAACAACCACATGTGTTTGAAGGCCACATACCTCAGGAAAAGCGGGCAGCTCTGACTCAAGACTGGCATCCTGGTCAGTGACGTCTTTAGAACTGAATACAAAATGAATCAAGATTCATTAAGGTGATTATAGTAATGTTTTGATTTTGCAGTAATACTGTAGTATGTAGAATTTTGGTCTTTGTTTTTGTATTGTGCATTATTCACCACAAGGGGGCACAGGATGCTTGAATGATGGAAACATGAAACCACATGCCACATTATAGTGTAAAGATGCATTTTAAAAAACTACGACTGTATGTCTTAACATTAACATCCTTAATATTTCTGTTGCTCTGTTCTGTATGTCTATTATTTATATATTATATAATATTGTATATACAGTACAGGCCAAAAGTTTGGCCTGTACTGTACATACACAGTATATATTATATATTGGTTACAAAATATAAATCAACAATCCTAGTTTATGAAACAAATATGAATCAATCAGCATCATACTTTAATTGAACTAAATCCTACACTTATCTTATCTAAAGATTTAATCTAAATCTAGCCTTGTTAACTGCACCTGTAGGCTATTTACTTTAGAACTTTAATGTGTGATAGATAGCTTCTATTTGTATGTACACCTAGCTAAAATCATACCTTCTCTTTGAACTGTATTTAGTGCCACACCCATAGCACTTTGCAACCTGGAACCTGTCCAGTCTTGTCTTTCACCATCGCCATATATGCAAAAAAAAAGGCCCTACTAAATGAAGCTACTAAGCTACTGTGTTTACTGTGACGACATCACTCTAAATGGGGTTTGTAATAAATCCTGTGTAGTGCTGAGCAATTTATTTTCCCACCTCTGCTCTTCAAGAGAAGTGTGTTCACACGCTTCCTGCTGCTGGTCTATCAAAGCATCTGTGTCTAGAACATTTGGGCAATAACTGGTCACCTGTTCCTGATTTGAGGAGACAGAGAAAAACAGAGAGGCAGTAAAGTTTAATAACAAGGGGGGAAATATTGCAATTGCACCTTCTGTATTTCAGTCTAGTCTATCAACAAAACTGTTTCCACTTGTGGCCAGAGCTAGTGCTGGCTGGATGCACCAAACAGTATGCAATGTGAGTTTTGTGGATCACAGAGGGAAAGACAACAGGCTGTATGCTGAGCCAAGAGAGCCAGCACCAGAGATGTAGGACCAACATCCAGCCAAGCATGCACCTTTTAATGAGCTGGTCACAGAGGGTAGACTGTCCTCACCATACAAACACACACACACACACACATGCACACACACCCAAACACACACACACACACACACACAGATACTGTACAAATATCCATGACACATTTCTTTGAGCTCACTTAATATTTTCAAAGGGCACATCCCAATGTAATGTGTACAGTATGTGTTGTGGTTGCCTGGATACTAATTTCATGTGCTCCTGTGTGAACACCAATGCCCTTATGAGTCTGAACACATTTCCTCTATATGTATTATTTAGAATTGCAAGGGCGGTGGAGGTGACTAACTGATGACTTCATTTGTACAATGTCTCTTATCTGGAAGTATCATCGTCAATGAATACACACAGAGATAATTTACCTAGGGTATCAAACAAAGTTGGTACAGATGCAGAGAGAAATGAAGTCTGTCTACTACAGTGCAGAGCCTAGGGCAGTAATACTCCCCATACTGTATATTTATCCTTTCTTACATGAATGCTGCAGAAGCCAATGTATTTTGTTCCTGAATTCAAACCGAATGGGCATTTACTGTATTTAATGTATCTTTACATCCACAGGAACAGAGGGCCTACCTTAAACTATGTTGACATGGCAAGATACTGAGAGACACAGACCAAGACAAATCCCATGTGCAGCCAGCTATAGATTATGGTGTTAGATTTATCATTCAATTAATATTTTCTTTACATAATTACAATTACACTATGTCAAATGACAACTATTAGTCTGCCTATAAAGCTGCTTATAAAACATTGTTTGTGTAAGTGTGTGTGTGTGTGCACAGGTGTTTACTATATTGTGAATATGTGTTTGAGGGTGCAGGACATTTGCAAGTCAAGACAGAACAGGATTCTTTCGCTCCCTTGCTCACGATCAATGGAATGTCTATAAAGCGTCGTTCAGCAGACAGGATAGGCCCATATACAAAAAAATTATACAAATAAAATAATAAATAAAGTTTTACTCTTTATATTATACTAGGCTGTATATTTTGCATGCTTTTTTAGTATCACATGCTATACATACTGTATGACACACATTACTGTGTGTATATACAGAAGATATACAAATGCAAATGCAAATTAGTATCAGTGTAATGTTGTATACAATATGCACAAACACACACAGACAGACTGTGTAAACTGTATACTGTATAAACACAAACAATACTACATTGGATTCAATTGGATGTGTGTTTAAATACATTTAAGTATACATGTCCTAGAATAAACCCTTGTGTATTTCTGGTAATTGTATGACTAACAAGAAGAGATGTTCACACACGCATCATTTCATTAGGTGCCTGGCTGAGAGCCTCATATGAAAAAGATGCCTTCACACTAAACTGCTCCACATACAGTACACCTTCATTTAACGCAGTATAGCATAGTATTGTGAAATATTGATATATGATTTATATAACTATATTAGGTATTGGTCTTTAAAATCCCCAGTGACACCAACAGCATATCTTGACACCCCTTGAATTTGCTGATACGAGTGTCCATGTACTAGAGTGTACAGTGTGGGGAGGTTCATTATCCGGACTGATTAGCAGAGTGGAACTGAATCTGGAGCTCCCAAGATCAGAAAGGTCCCACAAGGCTACCGTTTGTCATTGAAATGTTATACGACGCTGTACGCCTAACCACTGCTCACTGGAATCCATGACAAAAGGATGGAGAAAGGATATAACAGAAAACCAAAAGGTGTGATACACCATCCTTGTACAAGCGTGGGCCTGAACTCGTGGACATTTTGTTCCATTATTGAGGTCAGCATTTGGGGGTTAACATTAATGAAATCAGAGTGGTGCTGGTAATGGTTCATGTGGGCCTATTTCTAGCAAGCAAGCTTCTGTGAGGCCTATTTCTGAACACTGTAATCAACATAGTATAAACACAGTACACTGTCTTTACAACTCTCTACAGACCTAGAGAAATTAAAACCACCAATATAAATACTAGGTTTCTGCCTGGAATTATTAATCTTTTCCACAAAATCCAGTGAAGAACATTCATAAATGTATGACAGCCATAATGTAACACAACTTCAATAAATCCTAATTGACTGTGCTTGGATAATAAATATAAATGCGGCATCAATATTATTATAGTCAGCTGCAATATGCAGTAAGATAATTGTAGTTTATGGAGAAATAAAACCACATCTGCCATGTCGGCATATCTTACAGTCTATAGTGAATGAGTAAACCAGACCTTGGAGGAGAGACAAGCCGAAATTACATTAATTCTATGAGCCTTATCTAACTCTGCCAGGCTTTCTCTTAAGCCTTTCCTTAGCCACTGAAACAGGACACAGAGAGGGATGTTGTGTGCATACGCACTGATAACAGACTACATAAGTACAACACTATCAAGCATGTTCTGAATTTGAGTACCCCATGTGTTCGTGACACTGTGTATTCTAATCTGTGAGGAAAAACCAATGTGTGGAAAAACCAAAACGATTGTACTGAATGCAGGTATTAAAAAACAATGACTAGTTGCCAAAATAGCCAAATATCACCTGTGTATCTGACCTATGTAACAAAGTATCTGTTATACACAAAGGTCAGCCGTCAGGGCCAGCAAGGCCTTCTCTGCTGGCCTAGAGATCGTCAGAATCAAAAAATTATATTTTTATAATTTAATATATATTAGCCTAATGCTATATGTATTTTAAAGTTCGTTCCCATCAGTCTATTAATATAATTTCATTGCAACTCTCTCCCTCAGATGCACTGTTTCCAGTTTCCAGATCATGTAAATTAGAGCTTTTATCCAATCAGATGTTCCACCTGTACTGTCTCCGGGTGGAAAGTCTACCCGGAGGCCTTCAGAATTTCGAATGAATCCCCTCTGCTATTGAAGCAAATGGGGACGATATTGTATATTGTCATATTGTTTTATTCTTTGACCCACCTAGGCCTTCTAGCTGGCTGTGATTTCAATTTGTGAAATCACACACAGTTACCTTAGGCTACAAAGTTTTTTTGACTGCATAATTTTAAATAATGATGCTATTATTACGCACGTATTATGCTCATATCAAAAATATGTGCACGTCCAACTTCAAGTAACTTATTGTATTTTGGCCTTTGACTTAAATGTGTTGGTTGCTATTGCTTGTCAGATTTGGAGGCAAAAATGGTCTGCGTATTTGTGGCAACGCAGGCCTGTTACGAGTGTTTTTATTACAGTGTGGGGTACACTACACGGGCTATATATGTAGATCAGATTGTAGTCTGTGCACTACGTGCGTGCGTGTGTGTTGTGTGTGAGGTTAGCTTTAAATTTGAAACCAAACAGTATACTGTATGGACATCACCTAGGCCAGTGGGGGTGCTTGACCAAACGCTACTGTTTGACACTAATTTTTCTAGTAATTCTACATCTAGACTTGAAAAAAAAATAATTGAAAGGCTTTACTATACTGTAAGTAGGCTGTATCATCACTGTTTTACCTCTAGTGTCAATCATGCTTTGTAAACAATTTAAAAATGTAACATTGAAAAAATAATTGCTGAGATATTTGCTGTGCAGGTACTTAAGATCTTACAGTGGTTTCAGTGGTTCTCCTGCCCACAGTCTGTCGACTCCGGAGGGAGAACCTCCGCAGGGATCTCCCGCTCCTTCGAGCAAAGCTATGGAGGGGCGACTCGGCCCTAGGAAACCGCCCTTTCCCCTTTCCGCCGCCTTGATCAATGTCCTCTCCGTCTTCCTCCTCGTCTTCCTTCCTGTGTTCTTCAGTGCCCCAGACCAGCTCCAGAGCCCCCTGTATTGACCGCCGCACGCTGCCCGCCCACCCCGCCACCTGGAGCTGGGCGGCCGACAGCTTCCCTCCCAAGTACTGCATGGTTGGTTGACTCACGCACCTGCTTGCCCCGGCAAAAGGGTCACCATGGAAACAGTGTGGCCAACGTATACTCAACCGCAGCTTTGTTGGAGAGGAAGGTGTTTTGTTACAGTACTGTTAAGTTGGAAGGCGGTGTGAATGATCTAGGTTTCAATTGCCATTTTCAGGAAGCATCAGATACAGCAAGATCAAATCTTTTATACAAAACAACATAAAGTCTACGATCCATTAAGCTGGCCTTGGTCTAACTCCATGTTTTGACCGTTTCTGGGTACACAAACTTCCTCAAACAGCCTCTTCTCATATTTTCTGTCAGCACAAACCTAAAGAAGTCTGTCTAACCTCATTCTGTTCCACTGCAACTGTCATGATAAAATGAAGTCCAGAAGATTATTTTTCCAACATTACTTCATCGTCCAAGTGGGGCCACACTGGGAAATCCCTTAGTGATGAGATGGAAACATTTCCCCATCTTGGCTGAACTTCAGGAGTAAAAGAAACCATAGGGTCAAATGTCAGTATCTACCCAGTGGCGTTCAACTCTCTCCTCCGTTTGCATGCGGTTCTCTGTTCCTTGCAAGTTTCTGCTTTCCGTTCAGTGTGGGAAATAAGTTGTACTCCAAACATCCAGGTATACAGTAAGCAGGGCCACCCCTCCTCTCTACCTTCCAGATCTCCAGAGAGATTTCAGACACAATCGGACAAAGCTGAGTTCTGTGTTCAGAGATAGAAACCCTCAGGGGAGGAAAGCCAAGACAGGCCGGGCCAAAACGCTTTTTCCACCGGCCCCTACTCCTTTACCCTGCAGGTAAAACTACGTACCAGACCGGACAAACGACCTCTCTTCCTTTAGAGAGAGAGTTGGAGTGAGGTAGTGAGAGAAAGCGAAAGGAGTGAAGGAAGGCACACAGAGAGAGAGAGGGGGGGGGGAGGACTCACACAAGAGAAAGCTCTTGTGAGTCGGGAAGCGCCTGTGTTTGTGTGAGAAAGTGAGAGATGAGTGAGAGAGTCCATATGAAACACATGAACTTTCTTGTCTTCTGACGAGCCCACCCTTTCCTCTCAACGAGGGGGTGGAGAGACAGAGGGGAGTACCACAGTGAGATAGAGAGAGAGACAGTGAGAGAGAGAGAGAGAGAGAGAGAGAGAGAGAGAGAGAGAG
>JAODLI010038269.1:0-18323 GCA_027575585.1 Percopsis omiscomaycus | reverse complement strand
TGTGAGAGAGAGAGCGAGAGAGAGAGAGAGAGAGAGAGAGAGAGAGAGAGAGAGAGAGAGAGAGAGACTTGTATGTGCGTGTGCAAAACACGACGTAGGTACAAGTAACAAAAGCAAAGCTAAGTCACGTATGACTCAACAGTGTGGCTCTATGTGGACAATGTGAGCATGTGGGCTAGTCATATTTTCCCACATCACAGTGACCGGCCACCTACTCGGAAAGACAGGAAGTGAGTGCTGGATGACACGGGCTATTACAATTCATGCTGCAAAATGTTTCAAGCCAACACTTTTTGTTTTAAAGAATAATAAAATTAAAAACCAAATCAAAATATTTGAAAAGAAAACTGCATTTATTTGTACAGACAAATGACAAAAGACACAGTAAATAGGAAGTGATTTATATCAAACTATTTAACAAGTAGCCAAATAGACTAAGTTGTATGTTGGATTGTTTCACATTTATTTCACCATAGCTTTTAAATACATCCCCGAAACACACACCGATACCCCACTATTGTTACATTTCATAATACCTGAAGCTGAAATCAGCTAGAAAAAGCTATCTCTTCCCATACTGTATTACATCTCATAACACAGTTGCTATATTCAGCAATATGTGTGAGGCTATTAGACGATAATGTCCAAGCCTCTAACTCGACGGCACAAAATGCAACTGGATTTGGACTTCCGCTTCTTTCATAACAGTTTGCTTTAGTGGTCTTCAGCCAGCCCTCGGTAGGTTTTTAACCCTGGGGCCCGGTGGATCCACGTCAGGGCTCTGCACTTGCGTAAGCCTTAAGGGTATGAGAGAGCGTACGGAGAGAGCAGCTCGCAGCTCGCGCTGGGGCGAGGTTGCGCCAATGCACTTCACCAAGCTTCAGGACAGGCAGAACAGATGGTCTGTGTGTCTGTCAGTGTGTGTGTGTGTGTGTGTGTGTGTGTGCGTGCATGACAGAGCTTGACAAGTACATGTAAGGACACACAAATTGTCAAGCAGTCATCAAACCACAAACTTTTTTATCCATAACCTCTCCAAAAAGTGATTATTTTTATTCAAAACTTATAAGATAGATTCAAAATAATAGTAAAAAAGATTATTTGCAAAAAATGAGTGTGTTGCTTAGTTATGTAATTATAAAACCATTGGCTGCATGAGTGCTGCACTATAGAACTCGGTGCACAGTGAAATGCATTATCTATTATAGATATCCCTCACGGGCCCAGGCTATACTGAGCAGCGTGGTGCCTGTCTGGTACATGACTTCTTACAGACTGCTGAGGTTTTCCCTGCTCTGTGGGCCGTGGGAATCATGCATCTGTTTCTATGCCTCTGTATATGTTATTCTAAAGAGGTTGCGTACACGTTTGCAAGATATTTAGAGGTCAACCCTGACTTTTTGGCACGTTCTGACGTGCTAGTATCACGGTGCGAAGGTGACGAGTGAAAGTGCAGAAAAATGCCGAAGGCAAAAAAAGACCGCACACAGCATGTTTTTAATGTTCTTACTCACAACAACGTGTTCCAACAAACAGTTAACCCGCCTTACTTGGCGTAGCAACGTGCTTTACAAACAATCACCGACTACTCCTCATCACCCCCCCCTCCGGCTTTATAGGCTGGGAGAGAGCGGTGATGAGGAGATGCGGGACAGGTGTGCGTAGTGCAAAAAAACCCAGTGAATAGATGCAAGGCTTTTTCTGATGCCGTTCATCTGCTATTTGCAGCCATGCTTACCTAAATATAAAGAGGAACCAGCTGTTTTTGTTTTTTTACACCTCCTTCTGCCACTGGTGACGTAGTTTCTCAGTGCAACCACCCACTCAGACACGAATCTGCCACACAGTGATTTGTTCGCGGTTCTAATCCTTCCTTTCATCTTGTTTAGCTGTGTTGCTACACTGTAAAAAGCTCTTTGCCTACATCAGTACAGCGATTACAAGAAAGAAAGAAAGAAAGAAAGAACACAAGCAGAATAAATTGAACAGTTACTGCTCCTTTAAATGTTAATCTTCTTAATGATCAATCCTTTGCTTTTACAAAATATTACTTACATATTATGTTTAAAAAAAAAAGAAAACCTTATTTTAAAAAGTAACTTATTTTCTATTCTATTGTTTTCTATTCTATTATCAACAGAGGAGGGTGCAAAGCGGGAGAATATCATTGATTGACATGAATTCGCTTCTGCAACAGCTAAAAACATAAACCTAAAGACTACCTTCAAAAGACAACCTTTTTTGTACTTTTCTGTCTCTCAAAGCTCCCCAGTTGCTGGGACGTTAGGCTGGGACGTTCTGGTCATTAATTGAAAGTCTAGCTGTCATTACACATTAGGCATGCAGCATCTATTAAAGCAGTCATGACGTACTAAGTTGTAACTCTCACTGTGTTGAAGCCATGCACAAATGCTTCAAATAGCTTAATTATGAAATAAAAATAATAATTATTAATAAAAATAGAAATACCACCTCTTCAAATATGGAGTTAATAAGGTCTAGCTAATTTCACTTCTTTCAAAAACTGTGAAACTGGCCATTTTGGAAATTAGGCAATATCCTCATAAATATTATAATAATGAATAAAGAAGGGTGGGTTGCAACCAATCACAAGACATCACATGACCCAGTTAGCCAATTATGAGTTGGGTTAACAGCAAATTTGAGAAGCATTTCTTTTCATATATTCCTATTCACCGTTCCCTTAGAAAATCACGTCAATTGCCTAGATTTGTTTTATATCAAATATCATGTTGGCTGGACATTTTGGTTTATCAGTTAATCGTTGTCAGATGATGCCACCTGTAATTTGTAAAGGGTATGATGCTAGAATAGGAACCATTGGAGGGGAAATGCTAACGGGCTCTGACCTCCTAGCTTCAAAAACCAAGGGATGATGTCCATGGTGATGTCAGAAATACATAGTTTAAGCAGAAAATATACCCCAAAAGCTACATTTACTGTTATTTTGTTTTTTTAACTTGCAGATATTTATGTTTATGCACACACAGGCTGTACGGCTGATAGGATTTTGGTCCATGGCATTATAGATGATCAGACTGGTGTTTATTCTGGTGTTGTCCTCAGTCTTGTGTGGGTGTGTGTGTGTGTGTGTGTGTGTGTAGAATTTGATTCCCCAACTTGCATAAATGAGGCTTGTACATACAGTACCGTCGCGGGATATAAATGGAAGCTAAAAATAAACACTGATACGACTTATAGTGCACAGCAGACCTGTGGGAAACACCCTTCAAGCCAATGAATTCACACTTAATTACAGTTACAGTGTCACAGTAGCACCAATATGTCAAAACAAAGAATTCCCCATTTATATTTTTAGAGAGAGAGAGAGAGAGCTTGTATGTGCTTGCGTGTGTGGAAAAGAGATAGAGGATATGGTTTTAGTGCTTGTGTGTCATTTATTCAACCTTGCAGAGCATATGGCACCCTGTAGTGAAAGCAGTGGGTTTCAGACAGCCCATCGGTTAAGGCTTCTTCCCTACACAGGTTGCCCTGTATTACCTGTAAATAATAGATGTAAATGTAGCGATGCCAGGTCAGAACTTGGACCCTTCGGTCTGACATTACCGGCAGCTGGAGGTTGATGTAGTTGTGTGGGAATGTACTGCCATCTTCCACTCTTCCCGTGGTTCTGAAAATAACCTTTACAAACCTTTTATTTTGTTGCCTGACAAAGTTCCTCACCCAGAAATTCAGCGGGTTTATTTCTGTGCTAGTTCTTGTTTGACTACATTTATAGGGACGGTTGTCCTGCCCAGCTGGTGTGGGATGTGAAACACTGGGTTTGTCTACACCCAGCCAACAGTCCGAAAAGGTCTAATCTGCCAAGTTATCACCTGTCTTTACATTTCTTACAGTTTGGCATAGTATAGATCTTGTCTAGTTCATACAGACAGACAATGTGGACAACCCACATTTCTTACAGCCTTTGTCTACTTTGGTTCCACCGTGAGTTTCATCAAATTAAACTCACCGAACCATCCATCTGCTTGGAATAAAGGGCACACAGGTGTTTGTTCACCACAGTGAGGGAGACAAGCCCAGAAGAGTAATGAGGAGAGAGTTGGCAAAAAATAGGTAAACAGCCAAAAGGAAATTGCTTATTTACTTAAAATATGACTGCGTTGGTAGCCATAAATAACAAGAGGATATGGTTGAGGTGTTTTGGGAGTATTTGGGGGGGGGGGGTTATCGGCTCTCCGCTGCACCGTCTCTGAGCACTGTTTTCATATTCAACCTGTGATTTATTAGCCAGCTCTGGGGACTCTAGCAACCGTCTCCATGGCTATTCCCATGCCACCAATGACCCAGTGTACCCAGCAACACGGCTGTGGTGTGATGGATGGGGTTTGGGTGGGAACAAGGTGAGATCCAGGGCAAAGCCACAGCTGAGGTGTATGCACTAGTGTATGTACTGTGCGTATGTACAGCATGTATTCCAATGTGTGTCTTGTTTATATGGTAAGATAGTGACTCAATCAGAAGTGCTGTATCCCTATAGGGAGTGGGCATAACATACAATGTGTTATTCAATGTGGTGGCATAACTGCTGTGACACAAGGGAGAATGTTTGACATACAGTATGATTCAAATTTTAATATGGATATCATTGGGTATTCCCTTCACTATATAAATTGTAACAGAATGAATGACTCCTTTCTTTCCATTTGCTACCTCCTCAGTTTTATTTAGGTCTTTCTGCGTTTTGTACAATAGCTTTGTTGTCACTAATGCCAGCGTTCTCCAGGCCATTCCAACTCCATTTTGAATCCATCAGTACAGCACTGTTTTAGTTCACTGAAATTAACAAAATGTAAATAGAATTGAGTAGCCTATAATAAATGCAACCATGGTTTCAGTAATGACCAGCAACAAGATGTGTTTTGGTTTTTCAGAGCCATCTGTTTGCTTCCATCTTCATGTGTGGCTGGTTTGGATCTTTTCCATGTCCAGTGTCAAGATCACTGCCTCACCAGAAAAATATTTGATCAGCGGGTGTTTGTTTAATCCCTAAACCCTTATCTGCAAAACAATAACACAATATTGTATTCTCTCTCTGTTGCTTTCACACAGCTGAAATTATTTATCATCTTGCAGTAAAGCATAAATTGAACTAAAATAAGATATTCTGTGTGGGTGAGGTTTATTGTTATGTATAGTTAGGGTTAACTGGGAACATCTTACAAAAACAGAATATTAAATAATATTTACTCAAAAATGTTTGGTAATGCTAAGTAAATGCAGCGATGCTATATTTACTACAGAGGTGTATCCATGCTCCCCATGATGATATAATTTACCGGTTGCTAATCGGTGGTAGATGTGATTGGATTAGGGACCATTAAAGAGACACTCCTTGACCACATTCGTTTCATTTGTAGTTTTCAAACTCTTTTGACCCATGACCCCCAATAATGATTAATTCATAGCTCACATGCAATTTAGCTGCACAAATGTAGCAGCTAAGATATTAATTATAAAAATGGTGTGAACGACCAAGAACCCCCCCCCCCATTACGTGTCCCATTGCATTACGTGTCTCGACTCCTCCTTTTTGAGAGCCACTATTCCAGCTCATACAATCACCCCTACCCTCCCACTGGCTCTGCAGCATAGCCTGCTGTAGTGCCCTCTTCTCAGGGCCGTGAGCTTCCTCTGGAACCTCTCACTTGCCATGATGTACAGCACTGGGTCCAGGCAGCAGCTCACACTGCACACGGCCTCCAAGAACTCGTAGGAGGCGTAGAGGACGCTGGCGTTTGCCGCCGTCACCTGGCCACGGAGCCTCATGAAGACTAAGGCGATGACCATGGCGTGGTAAGGCATGAAGGACACCACAAAGACCACCAGGGCGGCGGTGATGAGTCGCGTGGGCTTGACGCCATCGCGCCGGCTGCCTTTGCTCCCCCTGAACCTCGGGAGACGCTTCAGCACGCGCAGGGTCTTCGCGTAGAAACCCACCATGACGCTGAAGGGCAGGACGAAGCCCACGCCTGTCCTGAGGATGGTGATGGTCTTGACGTGGGCGAAGGGGCCCTGGATGTGATCCATGCAGACGGTGATGTTTCCCGGCCGCCGGATGGCGAAGGTCACAAACAGATCTGGGACCGAGCCCAGGCACAGCACGATCCACGCGCACGCACAGCACGACTTCGCTTTGCCCACGTCCCACCAGCGCAGAGAGCTGATGGGGTGGACCGTCCCGACGTAGCGGTCGAAACTGACGAGGGTGAGGAAAAAGATGCTGCCGTATATGTTGACGTTGAAGATCACCTTTTTGAACTGGCAGAAGATCTGGATGTCCGTGGGGTACGGCCTCTGCAGGTTGTAGTAGATGGTGAATGGGATGGTGAGGATCCAGGCCGAGTCACAGAGGGCCAGGTTCAACAGGAACATGCTGCTGGAACTGGAGGTCTTCCTGAAGCAGGCGTAGTAGATGAGCGCTGCCGCATTCCCCACGATGCCCACGGGAAGGGCAAACACGAAGAGCACCAGCAAGATATAGCAATACCACTGTCCGCCTTCGAACTGGCTGCAGAACACCATTGGCTGGTTCAGGAACTCCAGGAAGAACTCTGGAATTGGAAGCAAAAGAGAATACATTTTTAAGCTACAAACTTGCTGCTTTGATAATCCAAGTGTGACACAGCAATGCTTCAACAGCCATGGTTGGCCCACCAAAGCGGATAGGCATAACTAGAGTAGTATGTAGTATAAGCGTCTTCATTAGTTCATAGAGTCCAAAGATGTTTTTGGATTGATCGATTCCCACGATTCCCATTGCTTAATTTTGGTTTCACCAAAATGACCCAATGTGGGAAGTGACTAGAAAGTCATATAATAAACCATCAAAAATTGCGTTTCCCTTGTATGGCTTTTTCATGTTGTTGTTTTGTATCACAGAAGCACACATTTTATCTTCCTATGTCGCACGCACTAAAAACACTTTACACATTATTTGACAGATGAATAGAGAGGAATCAAATGTATTATCAAATTTAGTATTTTTTAGATGCAGATTAAATACAGGTGTGTGTGTGGAACATTATGTGCAGACGAACAATACAACCAGGCATTGTCAATCTTACCTGCAATAGGGGGACATCTGTTTGTATTTAATCAGCGATAGCACATTCATTTTGCCCAGTCAAGTTAACATTGACCTTGATTACAACACTTTGCAAGCCTACAAGATTCCCTATATCTCTGCCTGTCAGTCTTTCTGCATATTTAAACAGAGAGAAAGACTTGATTATATTTCTTCAGGATAAGTCCTACTGTGTTCATTTTTATTTTATAGCAAAAATATGAACCTGTCCACAATTGAACCAAAATACATATATTATTTTGAGCATCATAACCTGTAACATCTTTAACGTATAAGCATACATTTTTAGACGTAAAAGGATTCTCTAATTTCACTGGTGTTACAGAATTATTAATATACCAGAACCATACAAACAAATGAAAATCATAAGTTCCCAACAAGTTTACAAGTTCTTAACTTGTAAAGTATAATAAACATTGAGCTACTTTACTGCCGTGTGTTTCCTGTATCGTAGGCTAAATCCGAGGTGTAGCACCTACCCTGTTCTGCTGACTCAGAGATGTTAGTGACATGTGGTGTCATCTCAGTCCTCCTCCACCAGCGGTGTGCCTCTCATCTCCCAGGTCTGGAACACTGCCTTAGTGGTGACTCACGTATGTGTGCGCCTGTGACTGACGCACGCGTGTGTGCGTGTAGGTAGGTGGGTGGGTGTGTGTGCGTGTGTTTAAGCAACGGTCAAACGCGTTCTAGTTTCTACTAAGGTATGTTTGTATACCAGCCCTGCTAGGCTCCTGCTAGGCTCCTGCTAGGCTCCTGCTAATATACTGTTATAGATAGTTATAGATAGTGGATGTCACAGAGAGCTGACAGCTGCTACTGCCTTGTCGTCTCGCCATTGGTTAAAGAAGAACGCCTGTATGCACAACATTGCCAGTTTGAATCCCCAGCGAGGACCAAATCGGCCTTGTACAGTAGAAATGGTTTTGTTGTACAGTGTGCAAGTGTAATTGCGTATGAATATGGAGCGTTGACAACCGTATATAGATTGTGACCATGATTGTTGTGTTGTGTGTGTGTGTGTGTGCACGGACCCGCTTCTGCAAGGGCCTGATGGCACTGACTGACATTGGGCGTGTTTGTGTGCGAGTCTTTGCATATGCGCCCCCTTTTGTGAAATTGAGTCAGTTCAGGATACCACCACTAGATGGAGGCAGTGGTATATGTGGTATTTGATGATTTGCGAGCCATTGAGTGTGTAGGCATTGGTGGGTGTGTGGGGGTTGTGTAGGTGAGAAATAGAGTATGTATACAGTATGTCTGGCCTACTTACTAGGCTGTGTTCTCCTGCTGGGCACTGCCTTGAATAGTGAGCGCTCATGAATCACTCCTTATCGGGGTCTACTACGGATGGGAGGTGCTTGGCCGTATACAGTACTGAATCACTGGTTAAATTGTACCCAGACGGCCAGTCTCTTTTAAAAGTCAGATCTCCTGATACACACCCTGCACATAAGCCTACTGTAAATTGAAAGCTGGGGCTCATTCGCACAGGAGGCAATTAGGTTCACCCATGCAAGCCGATTCAATTATGGAACTGTGATGATCCCTGAAATACCGTGAGTGAGGTGTACAGCACGGCCCCTCGCTAGACCTTCATTTCCTGCTTCAAGCTGAAATAGGCTGTGTTGAAATTGTGTTTTTATCTAAAGGAGCATTCGACTCAGTTCTGTGGGGAAAAATTAACATAGATAAGCAAATGGTCATGGTATTTTGGTTTATATTAATGGTTGTCATCTCTGCATAATGAAGAATGCCACAACATGTTGCTTAAACCCACGAATAGATGATGCATTGTCTTCAAATTGACACACAATAGCTCTTCGTATTGGAATCTCAATTGTCTTTTGTCAGCAAAGACCAAGGCGCACAGCTGAGACTGAACCGCATAGGAAGTTGTTGGAGAGAAAAACGCTGCAATCAGGCAGCAATGGGAGAGTAAATGATACATTTTGTGTGGCTGTCTCAGTGGCTATATATCTCTCTCTGTGTGTGTGTGTGTGTGTGTGTGTGTGTGTGTGTGTACACCAATACAAAGAGATCTCCCAGAGGCTGTTACTCAAAGAGAACCAGGCTGAGCTGGAACAGTGCAAAACAATACTGTAAGTTGTTCCTAGGAAGATGGAAACAGCTCTGAAACAGAAGGGAGAGCCGACAAGTGTGTGTGTGATCAAAATATGACATAACAGAAGCAGCTGCATATTAAAATGTAGCTTTAATTGAACTCTCACCATATGGTTTAGTGTCCTTAGGGAAACAGACACTTGGTGGTTAATACTCCTGGGCCATTCATATTGAGTCTTTATGCAACCTAGATTCCTCAACTCAATACCAGCCCACCAACATCTCTACTGGTCACATGTATTCTCAAGAAACAATTCAGTTTGCGAAAACAAATTGGTTTAGTATTTTAATTAAGATTATATAATTTTTAATGAATGGAAATATAGAGGTTTAAATATCGAGGGTTTAACAAAAGTTCTGTATTCGTTTTTATAGAGTCATAGGGCACTGGGAGGATATTAATATTATTATTAATCGTCATAATAATCTAGTTTTATTACCTTTACATTGTGTAAAATTGTTTTTTATGTTTATTGTTTAAATTTGAATGCTATGCTATGCTTTTTGGTGCTCATAGGTCAAAATGTTTTAGATTCACCAGTTTGAGTTTGAGAACCGCTGGCCTAATGAAACAATCTAGATTGATAGTCCATTATGTTGGGGGGTGCTGAGGAATTTGCACCAACTGTAGTTTTTTCAAGTAATAAGCTGACAAATGTATACCAGAACTTCATGTGTTTTTCTGCGTCGTGCCACCAGAGGGCAGGCTTGCGTGATTATGTATTCTGTGAAGAGGGTTGCGTACATCTGAGTCAATCTTGTGCTTAGCCTGAGATATATTTCCCCATAATTTGATTCTAAGCCAGGAGAATATATAAAAACACCCCAGGTCAAAATGTTTGAATAATGACCCTTATAATGCTGAATTCATCTTCAGTCCACTCCCAGAAACCCATTTGCATCAGACTCCCAGAAGGAAGGTGTGTCTAGAATATTATTTTAACAGGCTGGATGCTCATGACCTAAAGGGATAGTTTGGAATTTTTCATGTATAATACTATTTTCTACTTACCAAAGAACTCTGGGAATATACTGTAATTGTAATGTTCGTCCATACTGGATTGGTTCTCTATATTTGTTCTCCATTGTCCTTATTTGTATACCTCCATATTTGTATACCTAACCCTTAAAGTCTAACCATAAGTTAGTGGAATGCCTAACCCTAAATAAAAACCTATTCCGCAAATGCCAGAAAAACAGTTAAGAAAAATGTTTATCATGACATAGTCTGGCTGTTATTCCATACATAATAGTGTATAAACCTTCTGTATTGGCCGAGCATCACTCATAAAGCAACAATTTTCACATTTACACTTAAGTTTATGCTTAACTTACATATTTCTTAAACATCAACAATTTTGATTGGTTAATTTAAGAGCTCTTGAGGAATATAGTTACTCTATTGTATAACCGACTAATGGCTACACAACCCTTCTAGTCTTCTAGTCTTTATCATAATTTTGTTGAATAAAGGGCACATGTTTGGAAGAATAGGGCATTATTGACATGTGGGAATAAACAATTCATCTTCATTTATCCTATATTATAATATGTGTTATTTTTTAAGGTAATATGTGACCAAAATGTGTTCTTCTTGTGCTACAGGTCAATACCTGCGGCTGAAAATGTTCCGCGAGGACCATGGCTCTTGGATGACCATGTTCTTCAGCACCATCCTCTTCCTCTTCTTTTTCTCGCATATCTACAACCTGTTCCTGCTAATGGCTGGGGGCATGGGGTAAGCCAATGAATCTGCCGTGTCTCTTCTGCATTCCGTGCTTCCGTTTGTTAGTCATTGCACTCTCCCGTCAGGGCGGTGGGATTGATCCAGACCTGTCGCCTGAGCAGAGACTCAATACCAGTCCGATCAATCAAACCCCTGGACGATGGGGTGGTGTTAATCCTAAAAGAACACCTTCAACCCTCACACAGGTTCTCAGCATTTTTGAGAGCTGGTTCTCCTAATCTGGATCATTCCTCAAACCTCATCTCCTCTTCCCTCCCCTTATTCAGGCTTCACCTGCTAACGCCGAGTCGATTAAAAAAAGAAAAAAAGGACATCCACACATCAAGCCAGTGACAGAAATCCGTTTACACATTTGCAATGTGTCCATCCACGCCCCTGAAGCCGACCAGCTAGCAATGAGGTTGCCAGGGGGTGATTTACCATTTTGTTTGAGTTGTACGCTGTAAACACCGAAGTGGTAGGTAGGTGTCTATTCAAGTGCAAGCTGTCAAGGCAGAGGCCGGCGCTGTAGAGGAAACCGTTCCTATATCCCCCCCCCCCCTATAGTAATACCTAGCAGCTACTGAGTGTAAGGCAGATGAAGACTATTAGCTAGCAGGCAAGGTGTTGTGTTGTTCCACGGCTAGAGGGATGAGCTTGTATTATCGGCCCATCCGTCACCGGGCGCAGCGTTTTGACACCAGCATCCATCATGCCTATTCTCTCTGGTCAGCCGAGGAAGGAAACCGCATGGCTGAGTGTGTCGAGGCGCAGGTCCGCCGAGACGATGAATGCCACTCGCCCTGGAAGTTCCATTTGAAGTAGTGTGTGTGTGTGCGCCATAGTGTTTTTTTTAAGGCTGCTTTTCATTTTAGCCTTGAAAATAAGTCCTTTATATATACTTTTTATATACTTCAGTAGTTATGGTTGCCAAGTCACCTTGGCGTTGATGTTAAGAATGCCGCTCCGATTACATTTCTTTATCTGTGACTGTATGGAAAATAAGGAAGGAGAATAATTCTAGGCCATTCTGACACTTTGTGAGATGTAACTTATGATTAATGGGTTTCTACCCTCTACATGTCAAATTATCTCCGTCAGCTGTCAAGTAAAAAGAAGCATATCGCAACAAGCTGACACAACAAAAATACCTGCAGCCCCAACAATTTGTGCTTTGACAAGTGCAATAATAATAGTGGCGCCGCCCTGCATAGCTCTCTTTGTGAAGACAGATGGCGCTGTTGTAAAGCGAGTGAACGCAGTCCACCAGTGGCCAGGGGCTTGCGCTACATATTGCCCCCCCCCATCCCACTTTTACCCCTTATTTCCTCCTGCTTGAGTGGCATGGGGCGTGCTGGACCTAGGGCCCGCCGTGAAAACCACCAGTGGTCACATCTCACATCGGTGTTCGCCGGAACGCCACAACGCCCTTATCAACAACAGCCAAAGAAAAAAAAAAGGTGACAGTGGGGGGAGGGGGGGGGGGGGAGAAAAAGGGGAGGGAGGAGAATGGAAGTGCTCCAGCCCGGATGATGCGGTGAAACTTAAGCCTTTTGATCTGTGTCCAAGTGTGCTCTGCATCCGCACCCCTACCCCCACCCCCCCTGCTGTGCGGTTGGTGTATCTTCACTGTGCCACAGTACAAAGGAAAAGCTGCTGCATCCTTTTCTATTTGCGGTCGCCCATGGATGGGAGTGAAGAGTGCTCTCCCGTTTCCGACCTGCGCTGAAGGGAGAAACCACCGGTATTATAACCGCCCTTTTTTTAGCGTCTAGGTGTTTCACTTTGACATTTAGCCGTGAGGAAGCCCTGCAGGTCCCTGACTGCCCCCCCCACCAACGCAACACACTGGCCATGTCTCCCACCGCAGTGTGTTTGTCTGCTTCCCCAAGCATGTTGCTCCTTCTGCAAGGGGCTGAGGGTATTGAACACACACACTGTGTGTGTGTGTGTGTGTGTGTGTGTGTGTGTGTGTGTGTGTGTGTGTGTTGTGAGGGGGTGCATCAGTCTCTCTGACCTGACGCTATGTTGCCATGGCCTTTGGCTCATTATTATGCTCTCATGTTGCTTGACCTTTCCATTGGCACCCAGCTCCATTCAATTAAAGCTGGAAATACATTTACAAAGAAAGATAAACGATGCTGTTCATAATCTATTCATGAACGCAGAGCACTTTAAATGCGTCACTCGTATGCGATTCAACACGAAGCGCTTCGCGCCATGACAGATATTTAGATATCGCAGAAAAATTGATTCTTCAGTGACATTATCTCTCAACTCGACTCCAATATTTAAACAGGCGCTTTAGCAGCTATCAGACAGCAACCCACCTAGCTTATGCCATATATTGGGACAAGAGGCCGCCCTCTGTGGCTCCCCAGGGGGGCAGTAATCCACACTTGTTACCAGGTCCTCACATCTGGGCTATTTGCATTTTAATGTAACTGTCAGATTAGGGGGCTGTTTGTGCAAAACCAAGGAAGTGTGACCGCTCGCGGAGTTTGACGGACTTCACCGCGTTTTCTGTCACACACACACACACACACAGACACACACCGCAATCCCATTTGCCATCTTATGGCGCCATTACAGGCAGAAATCAGCCCCTAATTACATAGTGTTATTTAATTAAGACGGCCCAAAGCGTGGTGCACACATTAATCATGTCTGATTTAGAGAAAAAAGATGGGGGCAGAATTAGAATATAGGTGTCTAGGGGGAGGGGCGGCCCGGCGAGGCCGTAATAGAGAGCTCCACACTGGACAGCCCATGGATCATTTGTCCCTATAACCAGTACAATTAGGATGTGTCGCACGGGCTGGCCGATGAAGAGGAGCGGGGAGGAACATTTCAGCAAGAAAAAGACAAAGACAGAAAGGGATGGGATTTGGGGGGAGGGGGCGGGGAGGTGTTCAAAAACAGGGTGGGGGTGGGGGGGTGGGGGGTGTTGTCTACATACGGAGCACCTTGATCTGGATTAAGAGGGAACACACTTAAGAGCATTGTCTCTGTTTACCGGAATCCATCTTGTGTGGCCCGCATGCACCCACCCACCCACCACCCACCCCGATCTGTGTGCCTGTCTGCCGCTAAGCTGGGGAATTACCATGGACAAGTGGATTTAAAAGGCGGAATAAATAGTATTTAGTCTGCTCCTGTTGCGCACAGGGTGAGATGGGATTCCCAGCGGTCTCCAGCAGGACATTTCTAACCTGGAGTGGAAGGATTAGAGCCTTGTGCCACGGAGCCATCGAGCCATGCTTATGTCAGCACTGATAACAGGGCGTGCTTTGCTGCTTTGTTTTTTTTGCTGAACGTTGCGGTTCTTGCGCACGCGGCGCAGTAACTACATACAGTAATGGCTCTTTCAGGTTTATGGGGTAGTAAAGTAAGGCTCATTCTTGGGACCTTGCGCTGCCCTATTCATTTGGAAACCGCAATAGTCTGGAATTTTCCATTTTAGATTAATTCATCTACCCACGCCCTTCCCACTGGTTCTATCCCGCCCGAAACCCTTTCCAAGCTGTGTCAGTGCCTCTCTCTCTCTCTCTCTCTCTCTCTCTCTCTCTCTCTCTCTCTCTCTCTCTCTCTCTGTCTCTCACTCACTCACTCACTCACTTACTCACGCACACACACACACACACATGTTCAAGACCCCACAGAGATGTGAGTGTAGATATCAAATAGTCGTCTGCTCTCAACACACCTGCTCTCAGGTGTGTTGGAGGTCACGTGTGGGGGGGTGGGGTGGGGGGTGGGGTGGGGGGTGGGGGGGTGCAGCAGTGAGCTGGTCTGACCACTCTAGGTCCTCTCCATGTAGAGATACACAGTGTCAATTGTATACAGAAAACAGTGTAACCTTGACAACTGTGTGAGTCTACTGGGAATCATGCAGAGAATAGGCTTCAGAATATTATTAGTGCGTGTGTGTGTGTGTCTACAATGTTCCATCCCATGCGCCATTCAATATATAAATTCGTAATTCCATACATGTCAGCCATCAAGGTCTTTCACAACGTGAGAATATTGTTTTCCAGCCTGTGTGTCATGTATGCCGCGTTGCTTCAACTCAAATTGCTGCTCAGTGGCCAATTTCTCTATTAAGCCTTTTATATACAGTCCAGAACAAATGTTCTTTTTGGCGAAACAAACAACAGCATTTGTTTTCAAAACACTATAATATGTATCGTAATATCACCACTTATTGTCACTGCTCCACCAAAATTGCTATATATATGTGTGTGTGTACAAGTGTGTGTGTGTGTATGTATGTATGTATATATATATATATATATATTGTGTGTATGTGTGTATATATATATATACAGTATATACTGTATATATATGTATGTGTGTGTATATTTGTGTTTATATATATATATGTACATCCGTGGAAAAAGACCACTGCACATTTTTAAAAACAAAATATATACTGTATATATTATATAATTTTGTATTTAATATACTGTATTTATATTCATATTTATGTTTAACTTATTTCATTTATTTTTTAATACTTTTTACATTTATGTTAATATTATTATATTAAATAAAATATGCAGTGGTCTCTTCATTTTTTCAATGGCTGTATTTATACAGTACAGTGAAAAGTTTGGACACGCTTTCCCATTCATTTGCTTGTGCAAATAACTGATACAGTGTGTGTATTTATTTTCTTTTGGAGTCTCAAGCGACGTCATTCTGAAAACTGCTGTTAAAATAGAAAACTGATAAGCAGGGATAAAGGGCCCTGTTGTGTCCGGGACACTGCCTGATGGTTATTCACTCTCTTGAGCCAGGGGAATGATAAGGGGCAAAGGGTCTCAATCTCTGGTCAGTTTAATACAGTACACGGGCTGATGCTGGTGTCGTGTGATGAATCGAGGTAGAGATTTTAGGTTGCCTTGGGAGATGTTGTACTGGCGAGGGCCCATACTGACAGGTTTATGTGCTGCGGTAACTACTGCTCTGTGCTCTGTACTGTAAATATGGTGTTAGCTACTGTACTGCCCGGGGAGGAGACAGGTAATGCATCTCAATGTGGACACAGACAGTGACCCAGTACTCCGAATGAGGCCAGCCTTTACGGGGGAAGAAGAGGTCACCTAGTTGGCCCCGTCACTAAATCACCGGTTTTTTGCTTGGGGAAAAGCTGCTTGCACTGTAGCCGGGAAAAGTGCTTTGTACCCGGCTGACTGTCAGATAAGGAGGACCGAGGAAGGTTGATGATGACTTGGAGAATAAAGGCTCGTTTGGCATGCGGCTTCAACACCCTAATTATTAGGGTTTCCATAGACCTAGAAAATCCCTAGCAACTTTCATAAGAATGAAAAATAAATTGAGCTTGCTACAAAGTTAAATATATATATATCTTGCTTTATCTTTAGCTCTTGATCTGGGCTAGGCTAGTTTGTAGCCTATACTAAAAATGCCTGCGTAAATGAGCACAACAAAAACCTAATCCCATCCGTTTTTTAAAACAAACGTTGAAATGTCCTTGAATTTCATGCTGTAACTGCGTGGCGGGACCTGATAGTATTCTGCAGAGGGTTAATGTGCTATCTCATTTAGCAGGGCTGGTCATTGACGCTGTGACCAGCTTCGTGCTTGAGCCATTTGGAGGATGAATTTTCCGTGGAGGAGGTTCCACTGCACTGAATTTTCACATCTAGCTTTAAAGGCCATTACGTTTTCAGTCACCATGAATAACTCATAATGTGCTGCCTCTGATCACAGAGTGCAAAAAAAAAAAATCCCAAATTTCATCACACTGTAGATAACCTGGGGGGGGTGAAAAGTCTACATTTTGGAGAATTTCCATAATTAGACATTCGAGGAGGCAAAGGCTGAACTTTTCATTTTTGTTTATTCAAAGCGGGGTGTGTTGTGCCAGACAGCATTTCCGAAAGTATTGATTCGAATTTTGCTGCGGGTAAATGACTCTTGCAGGGATCTCCTTGGTAACTGGAACTTCGCCAAGCCACAGAATGACTTAATGCAGATATAAATTGCCCTTCTAATCAAAGCCTTTTTATTTGCAGGGCTGAGAGAAGCCATAAGTCACTGGTGAGGTGACAGGTTTTCATTGATGACACCCTATCCGCGCCGTTTAGAGCACGCCATGCTACATTGATGACCTATGATGGATCATGTTCCCTGCAAAAGAAGGCATTATTCATCGTGATTATTGCAGGATGCTTTCGAGAATAGCTACATTATGCTTTTAATCGTACTGTTGTGAGGTCATGTTAAAACAAATACAGAAATAACAACAATTAACCTAAATACTGTACAAACACATAGAAAATCCTCATTAGTTAGTAAATAGGATAATGGGATTAGCCTTGACAAAAGTATCGACTGCGCAAATATACGTTTGAAAAACGTTTCAACCTTTCAAGTGTTTTTTGCCGGTGGACAGAAAATGAGCAGGAAAACAAAGACAAATAGCGCCATTGACTTCAAATAGGACCCCTCAAACGCACAGCCGGAGCCCTATCCACCGGCGTCTATTATATGCATGAGTGGGACCGGTGGTGGGGGTGGTGGGTGGGTGGATGAGGGCCTCGGAAGGGGAAAGCCCACCTGCTTCCAGCCTCTTAGGCGTCGGGCGCCGGGAGATCAAACAGACCCCCTCATTCTGTCTTTCGTCTTCTCTTCCCTCCCGGGCGCTAGTCCCATATCGGCGGCGGACTGACCCACTTTTCCACACTGCCTTTGCTATTACCTGGGGAGAGCAGAGATATGGGGTGGAGGTGTGTGTGCGCGCGTGTCAATGTGTGCACGCGTGGCACAGGGGGGGGAGTGCGCGCCTCGAATAAAAGCCTCCCGTCTCCCCCTACGCGGCGGAGACGGGAGGCGTAACTAGGACTCCGGAGAAAGCATGTCATTTGTTATCAAACGCAACTGCCTGTGAGACCGCGCCGCTAATGACGTGGTTTGGTCTGCCCTGTGCTTCCACGCGTACTGGCGACCGCGGCCAGTTGCCAGCCGAGCTCACGTGCCTTCCTTTGCATTTAAGGGAGATCTGCTCATTGTTACGGCAGCGTTGACGCAAAGTCATCGAGACACGGGACAAATCTGCCGTACAAATGGATCATTTGCAGAACATTGGGAGGTAGATGGAGACTAAATGAGCGTGATGTGATGCGGCCGCATACATTTCCACGGCGGAGGCAGATATTGTTTACAACCCTCCGGGTGTTATGGCAGGTAAGGCAGTCGGCAACTGTTGTCACGGGAGACAATTGATATTGATTGATTCTGACAGGCAGCATCATGACACTTAACAGTGGTGACCGCTGTCTCTTTCAGGGGGGGGGGGGGGGGGGGGGGGGGGGGGGGGGG